>VZRZ01000655.1:537146-611555 GCA_013398175.1 Climacteris rufus
CCGCCCCGTCTTAAACTGCACACCTCACAGCTAGCCTGCATTTTCCTCCAAGAATTCCTCAGACTCTGGCCAGGAACATTCACCAACAATCATCTATTTATTTCTAGATTTTGGCCTAAAGGCAACTAAAAGCCAGGGAGTTTTGTCTCTGAACTAAATCAGTGTACAGTCTCTCTCCCAGGGCTTTGGTTATTTGGCAAATAGCTTACGATTGTTAATTGACATACCTTTAATTTTCCTTGGAGTCATTCCCCTAATGCCCAATATTCACAAGTGATACAGTTAAAAAGATTTTATAATTGGGTTATTAACATGTGAGAAAAATTTAATACAAATCTGAAGATACTTAAAAATGCCTTAAATAAAAAACAACTATAAAATATTTTACTCATTTTCAATTTGACTCTGTCATCACAGATGCAGAAGAAAATGGACCAGCTGGATGTCACTTGCAGTATCTATCCGCTTTCACTTTTGCTCTCCTATATGGGAAGAGTGAATGAAACAAGATTTAGATTAAGACCAAATACAATTAAACCTGGGTGTTTTATCTGCCTCAAAATGTTAAGCATGCATTGACAGCAATTTTTCTTAAACTTTACGCCAAAGCACACACAACAGCCTGACACCACTTTGGATTTGTTAATTCACTTTGTTTTCCTAAGGAGATAGACCCGCAGTGTCTGAAGTTAACCTTGTCTTTCCCTCTACATCATCATTATTGCATTTTGTCTCCTCTGAGGAATGGAATTCAGATGCAGCGGGATCTGAAGCTGACCACCTGTGAGAGCACAGGAGTGTTCTCACATCACTTGCACTTATCAGAAATAGTTTTCTGCATTCCACCCACTGAATTAATGCAAATATTTATACTATACAATGACACAAATATACTATATATTATGACATAATATACTATATAATTTATACGATATAATGACATTACTATATAATGACATAAAAGGCTTTAAAAATTCCACTGTTTCTTTAGTCTCAGCTCAAAATAATTAATTTATAGGTAAATTTAAACCTACAAACTTCAGCTAAAGAAGTGAAAATCCAGATAAAACCAAAAAAACAACAAAAAATTGTGGCAACCCCCCAGGACTCTGGCACAATGCTCACCAGAGAAAAAATGCTCAGTAACCCATCCCCCTGAAATCTAGCCCTCTTTTGTACCCCAGGTTTACTGTAATTCTACCTCCCAGTAGCTTTTCAGGCAATATTTATTTCTTCTACTTTGAAGTACCTGTCCAGTAGCATTTCATGAAAAGTGCCTTCTTTCCTGGCTTTTCTTAGGGCTTTTGTATCTTCTTTGCTTATTTTAAGCTTTTTGTCTTGAAAACTTTGGAATTTCTTCCTATAAGGGGGAAGGGAAAAAAAGTAAAAAATAAAACTTGTTTGAAATTTTGTTTTTCAATACAACTGCTAAGAATTTTAGCTTCTATTAAGCAGCAGATAACTGGCCTAGTAAAATCCAGCTAACCATCCCAGTACCAAGGTTGCCCTAAGACTTCTGTGGGTGAAAACTATTCAGGTTTTATTTTTTTGCAGTTTAAATAGGAATGAGCCCCTATGTGACTTGAATGAAGTGGTTATGAATTCTAAAGAGCCCCTTCTTCAACTACCAGCACAAGAAATCAGGGAGCAAAAGTGTATTAGACGTAGTTGCAAGGTGCTGACAGTGGGGATGCTGCAGGAGTTTTCTCTATGAGAAAAGGCCAAGGGCTGCCCTGTGCTGGCTCTCAACACACCCACTACAGGACACAGCCAAATCCATCAGCAAAGCTGGTGCCATTGCCATAAAAACTGATTTAAGAAAGGGCAAAATGGCACACAGGCAGAGGATAAGTGAAAAAAAATCCTGAAAGTGCAAAATGGCAGTGTGAACATCAAGCACAGAGAAGGAGAGGGAGGAGATGCTTCAGGCACTGAGGCAGGTATTATCTTCGAGTCCATGGATAAGACCATACCAGAGCAGATGAAAAGTGGGAAAGGAAAGGAGTGGCTGAAAGAAACCACTGTGTATTGACCCATAGCCAATCCTGCCTGGAGGAGCAGGTGTCTGGAGGAGTCTGGAGGGAAGCTTTGGAGATGGGAGAAGGAAAGGTGGTGTTTTTAATTTTTGTCTTTCTCAGTACCCTAATCCTGAGATTGCCTGTAAAAGGCAATACATTTAATTAATTTCTCAGCGTTAACCCTAGGACAGTATCTGGTACAGGATCTCTCCTTTATCTCAGCCCATGAGCTTTCTCATCCTGCTTTCTTCCCTTGTCCTGCTGAGGAGGAATGAGTGAAAGGCTAAATGGGAGTCTGGCCTTCCACCAAAGATGGCCCCAGTAAGAAGTGAAAAAAGCTACTTTAGCCTGTTACCAGCTCTAAAGTACGTACACGTAATTGATTTCACACTGTTTAACGTTTCCTTTGTCTTCTTGCGGAACTTCATCTTTCTTCTTAGCTTCTCTTTCAGCACAAGTACGAATCTAATAATTGAAAAAGAAAAACGAAGGAAAACAAAATAGAAAACACCTATATTTTAAAAAATCTAAGTTACAGGTTAAAGATGACTACAGATCCTTCATAACAGAACAGAGTCACAGTGACTTTTTTCAAGTTTCCATCTTTCAATTGGGTAGCCAGAGACAACTGCAATAAAAGCAAGAGCTGCCCAAAATATGGGAAATATTAAGTTAATCCTTGATACTACAATAAGACATTGCTGCTTTTATCTCAAAACAGCACTACTGCAGTTCTTAGTTTTGGCAGGGACAATTCAGACATGGACTTAAAAATATTATTGTTCTGACTAGTAAACATCTACCTCTGTTTGGAGAGACACATATATTTTCCATGTTTAGATAAAGTCAAGATAGTCTTTTTAGATTCTCTTAAAAAAATCTCCCCTTCTGCATCATACTTGTAAACCCTTCTCTGTCCCTCATTCGGTCATAATTCATCTCTTCTGTACCAAGCTGCTCAGAAGCTAGAAGATCACACAGACTGTTTTGCCCTCCTGACTGGTAAAATATCTTCCTATCTCTGCTGGAAGTACTGAAAACTTATGCAGCCCTGAAACTAATTTACCTTTCTTATGGACAGATCATTTGACAGCTTATAGGAAGCAATTATAACTGTATTAACAGGAAATTGCAGCACGCAGACACCTGCTTCTTTGAGTATTCCTGCCAATCCTGTGTTAATTGTAGAAGTTAATATATTACCTTTATCATTTCTTCTTCCCCTGCAGTTTTGCTTTTGGCTTCTATATCTCCCTCTTCATTACATCTAATAAAACGGCTATTTGCTGCTAGTAATGCCATTTTCCTCTGCAGAAATAATATTACACATTGTTAGTATGATGAGGTTAGTATAATGAGGTATATAATACTCGATTTATAATATTTATCCTCTACAGTATAACAAAAGGCTCTGTGAATGTGTTTAATTCTTTTATGTATGGATACTTCAATAGCTAGCCAGCAGACTTGCTGGCTCCTTCATTTTTAAGATGCTTGTAGCTGCCAAAATGCAGTAACTTAAAGTATTTAAAAACCATTCAATTACAGTAAATGCATTTCAGTTGGAAAAGTGTAAGTTAAAATATTAAAGGGATTGCAAAATACTTTTTCTTCATAGACAAAAAGCATCAACATAGGTAAACTCAAAATACAGTCAAACACTAGAAACATCAAATAAACTATTCCAAAAAGCTTACATCTTGGAAGACAGGTTCCCATTGCTCTCTTGATCCTATTGCATCAGAACGTCCAACAACAAGTCCATCTGAATTTATACCAAGATACTTGCCATAGCCAGACTTGAGAGCAATCCTCAAAGAGAAAATGCAGGAAAACAATAGCATTTTAAGTTCATGTAATTCACAATATCCAACACATCACAAACACATTTATTAGTAGAGAATGTATTTCAAAAGAATATTAAACGTGTTAAAATCCAAAGACAACAAGTACCAAAATTTGAAATATTGCAGCAATTACCTTGTATCAGACAACTTTACTGCCGTAAATTGTTCAGGAGGACTAGGGCCTTCATCATCTGACGAATGAATTTTCCATTAGTGAAAGTATTACACAGAAAATATTTTAGCCTATTAATACTGCAGTATAAAAAAGAATTAAACATTAACCATTGCTAAATACTATGGAAAGTGTTTATCTCTTTCAAAATTCCTTTTTTTGAGCATTCGCTTTTGAAAAAGCAATGCAGATGCTCATTTATGTTCATATATTTAGAGTGCTTAGAACAAGACACAAAATAAAAATGAGCTGTAAAGAAATTTATAGTTGAGAATGTTTTGTAATTCTCCTGGTGGCTTTGAAAACCTTAACCCTCATTGTAATGTTACTTTTTCCATAACAAAATGCATCATGGTTCAGCTATGGTAACTCAACTCAGTATCCTAACAGCTACTAGCTTCTCCATCCCTCAAAACCAAATATGGCCATTGTGGCTTTGATCTCACCCTGCAGATGAAACACACACACTGTCAAGGTTCTGGAAGAGTCCATGTCTGAGTGATGGCTCTCAAATTCAAAGAACAAGCTAGTTATCCCAGCACGTTAGTAATTCTCTTGTGAAGTGACAAAACAAGTCTATTAAGACAAGGATGCAGCAATAAATGTTAAAACTCATCTACCTTCAATTTCACTCTTCAAGTGACACCATAAACATTTTATAGGATTTAATAAAAATTATACTGCTTTTTATCCAGCAAGTGGTATGGCCTTTAACAGGTAATCATCTCCAATGCAGTTCAATTTATTGCACACATAAGCCAGCATGAAACTACATGAGTGAAACTGATTGGTAGTCATTAGGTTTAAGTCATCTGCATGCTTCAGCTGGAGTGATTGCGTTATTTGTAGTAAACTGGTTTTAGTGTAACGCTGCTTGCCTTTAAGTGCTGCTAGCTCTACGCTTTTAGGCATTTCATTATTAAAACTGCTTATTTTAAAATTTCCTGGAACAAACCTTTATGTGGTGCTCCAAGTGTAAACAGGCCGTTGTCGAGGGCATGGATGTAAGCTCCTTTGTCCATTTCTATAGCTATAGTTCCTGTAATTTCACCAAAATTACTGACAGCCCACCAGTTTCCTGTAATACAAAACCATGACAGTTTATAAACAGAGGAATCACAACTTCTGATTACAGCAGCTCAAGAGATTATGTTTTCACATCTTTTCTGACATTTGAAATTTCCAAGATAAAATTTCTATTGCTATCTTACAATCTTTGTGCATTATTTTATAGTCCATAGGCAATTTAATGGTGTTGCTGCTTCAGGAACTTCTGCTCTTCTACCCACTGTCGTCCCCAGTTACAAGCTCCTGCACTTTATCCCTTGTGTTGGTCCACAGAGTAAGTTAATTCATTTGGCTGATGCAACAAATATACACCTTGCAACTAAAGTATTTTTTTATTCTGGACCAGTCTCCTGCAGTTTTGGGGTCATATTGAATTATTAGATTCTCCAGCACAACAGAAACAGATGCACTATTTCATCTTGCTGTTAAATTACTATATGGGAGCTGTAATCCTTAAAGTTCAGCTGTCCAAGCCAATCTGGGTTTGAACATTTGAGTCCTATAGATCTCTACCAAAGTTAAAGGTAGCCCTACCCATGTGCACAAATTAGAATTATGACTTTATGTTTTTTGCACAGTAAAATTTTCTCCTTGTATACTGTCTTACAAATATTTTCTACCTGATTAAGATAATAACTACTTCTAATTAATCTGAATATGGTCACTTTTTTCCACATGGTAAATTTGTCAAGTCAGTCTTCCACGAGCAGAAATAATCTTCTCCTATCTTTATACAATACACAGAACAAATTTTCTTGTCCTACAAAATAAAAGAATTACCTTTATCCTGTAAAGCACACTGTGCTACAGTATACAGTATACGTTTCATTATTTTGTGGGTCTTTTTCAGCAATTTTGTTTGTGAACTGTGGTCAATCAAGAGCATGACAGTGCCAAAGGGAAACACTCACGTTACTGCTCATGACCATACACACTTTGATCCTTTTATTTTATGAAAAAGTAGTTATGAAAAGTATTTTTGTTACAGGTTAATGTTTGTGTCATCAGTTTCAATTAACAGAAGCAAATTTACAGTGTAAACACATAAGAGCAATGAAGCAAATATATCAAATTAAAACCAAATAAACTAACAGACTCTTTTCCTTTTGAAAGGATTGATTGAAGACTTAAGTGAACTAAAGAACAGTCAGAAAGTAACTTCTGGTAGAGTAAGAATAGAAAGCACAGGCAAACCATCAATTAATTTCCAAAGTAATAGCAACAGAAGGTCTAATTTATTTGCACAGAAATACACTCATTAAATAACAGTATTAGAGTGCTCAAAAGTTTTTCCTCCTGAAGCAAACACCACTGGGGGAAGAAGGAAAAAAAAAAGAACTCCAAGTTGATAAAAAGCTTCAGATTATGTAAAAACAGGTTTAGCTAAAAAAAGTGGAAACCCCACTGGTGAAAAAAGGGGAAAACCCACCCATTGGTGTCACAAATTCCACTGGAATCTACGAAGATCCCAATATATACAAACAACACGTTGCGAGAAACAGTTATACATCTCTACAGGGGTTACACTTGGTTTACAATGTCCTATAACCATATCTTCAGCTTCTACTGTATCCCCGACAGCTTCCACACTGTCACGTAATCCCTGGAAAGCAGCTCACCAACAATATCGAGCTGCTCTGCCGCATCCTCTTCCCTTTTCCTTTTCTTCTCCTTGTGCTTTTTCTTGCTGCAAAGGGAGATACAAAGCAATGAAAGCGAGGCCCCGACCCAGCCCTTGCACCGCGCTCTCTCCCTCTCACACGGCCTCACGCCCAGGCCCCGCGGGAGCGGTCACTGAGCCCGGCCGGGAGCCAGGGGCTGCCAGCCCGGCCCCGGCCCCTGCCCCGGCCCCGGCCCCGGCCCCTGCGACGGGCCTGCCCGGTCTGACCCAGCCCAGCCTCCTGCACCAGCCCCACCGGGGTTGCCGGCCCCAGCGGCTGCCTCAGTGCGGGGCAGGGGCGGCGCGGCAGCCAGCCCGCTCCTCACCTCTTCTCTTTCGACCCTTTGAGGACGAGCTTGGTGCACTTGACGCAGGAATACTCCGCCATGTCGCCGTACGGACAGGGCGGGCGGGATCCGCTCCGCCCCTCAGCCGGGCGGAAGCCCTGAAGCCGCGGCCCTCCCTCCGCCCGGCTGTGGGCGGGGACTGGCGACCCCGTGCTCCATGGGTCGCACGTGGAGGGTGCTGGACGCGGAATTTGAGGGGTAGAATAAAACAAGAAGAGTTTAAAATTCCATTTAAAGAACCTGTCCCTCACAAGCTTCCCCTTCTAAGTCTGGCTTGGCTCCGCGAGCTGCTGCAGCGCTTTGCAGGACTGCAGACAAAGGGCGCTAAGGAATGAAGAACCCATAGCTTTCTCTACAGCCTGTGTGTGTTTTAAAGCACATGTGATGGACATCAGCAGAGCGCTCGGACGTGAGGGCAGCAAGGCCAAGGGCAGCAGGCCGCATTCCGCAGGAGCTGGGCACCTGGACGTGCTGCTGAAGGAGTAAAAGCTTCAAGGGAAGCCCATGAAGGCAGGTTGAGGAACTGCAGCTCATAAGTCAACCAAGTGCACCAAGCTAGGGGCAGAATGAGGTTTATGACAATTTCTTTCCCGTCCTGTTAGCCACTTGGTATTCCAGAGAATAAAATCTACCTCAAGCTTTCCCCTAGGGCTTTTTTTTTTCCCCTAGACCTTTTTTTTTTTCATATTAACTTACCACCTTCTCAGCAGGTACCAATACTCCTTCCTTGGGGAACAACCTTAATAGCACATGTGTGATTAGGTTCCCAGTTACAGCAGTAATTTGTGTTTAGTCTTCAAAAGTGTTGTTTTTACTTCACACTCATGGAAGAGGCGTTGTGCCCAAAAGGTTGCCTATTGATTATATTACCTGGTCAAATGAAAAATACGCTCCCTGTCAAGTTTTGATGTACATGTCTTATGTATGCATATGGGAGTGCTTGCACTGGATTGTTTGGTTCCTAAGTTAATTTCCTATCTATGCTTGCAAGCACCCCAGAGGTATGTTCTACAAGAAAGAAATTAGAGTCTTATACATGGTTGTGTCAAGGCTTTTAAAGTCACTGAAAGCATGGCCAGTTAATAAAGCTTGGCAAGTGTAACCTCCCAATGAATGATGATGGAGTTGGTGGATGACTGCAGGTGTCTTCCACAGATACTTTGACTGGACCAAGAACCCTGTTTCTTTTCACCAAAATGCTTGGAATTTCTCTCTTTGTGCCTAAGATGATGAACCTCATATTTTTATTTGTGAAACTGGAGTGGTTACACCTGCCATGTAAAATGAAAGCACCAGTAATGGACTTTCAGGAGGTTTAGGCAAGTTCCCCATTTTGGAGCTTTGGGGAGAAGGTGGTTGGGAGGTGTTGAGTTTATCAGCAAAAGCAATACCTGAATTGAGCTGCTGATGTGTGTAAATTCAGAATGCTTTTTGTGTGTATGTCTTGGGTATGTTACTTTACTGCTAGTGTCTTCAACATTTGCAATTTTTCAGTGAAAGTCGTCTCCTTGATCAGTGTTTGGGAAGTGGATAACTTAAGGCAGTGTAGTGCCTTGCTGTAGTAGACAGTATGTGGATTTATTGATTTATTGACTTACCAGAGCCAGAAACTTGCATCTTGTATTTATTTCTTCTAGTAAATCTGGAAAAAATAGGTAGTATTGGAAGCTGAAGACAATGACGGACAGATTGCTGACCACTTCACAGGTCTGCATGGAGCTGCAATGAGGGAAGTATTGCATTAACAAAGTCTTCTATTCAGTCAGGTTATGGAGGTGCTGCATATCTTACTGTATGGGAAGGACCAGGGAAGATGCAGGTTTCCAATACAGGATTGAATATCTAACTGGACTATCAGTTAACTATCCACTGTTTTTTTTTCACCTTGGAGTATTGTCTTAGAATTTTACATCCACTAATAGAATGTTTTTTCCTTAGTTTGCTTCCTTGCTTTTGGTGGTAGATACAATGGCTTGTTCACTGTTAAAACATTTTAGAAACAAAGAATGGTTTGGATTGGAAAGGATCTCGTAGAGCAGGAGGTTCCCCATTCTTCTATTTCCTGCCTTTGCCTTCTGTGACTTGGGCGCTGGAGCGCTTGCTGGTGCAGACCAAGGCAAAAACCTTGCTGAACACCTCAGCCTTCTCCATATTAAGGGTAACTTCCTTCTGGAGAGAGCCCATGTTTTCCTAGTCTTTATTTTATCACTGACGTATGTATAGAAGCTATTCTTGTTCTTGCCATTCCTGGGCAGATTTAATTCTATCAGGGCTTTAGCTCTTCTAACCTACTCCCTGACTGCTTGGGCCATTTCTCTGTGTTTCCCTCAGGCTACGTGTTGTTGCTTCTGCCCTCTGTAGGCTTCTTTTTTATGTTTCAGTTTGTCCAGGAGCTGCTTGATCATCCATGCAGGCATCCTGGCATTTTTTGCCCAACTTCCTCTTTGTTGGGATGCTTTGCTCCTGAGCTTAGAGGAGGTGATCCCTGAATATTAATCATCTTCCTTGGGTGCCTCTTCCCTCCAGGGCCTTATCCCAGGGTACGCCCTCAAGCAGATCCATGAAGAGATGCAAATCCTCTTGTGTGAAGTCCAGGGCAGCCAGCTTGCTGTGCCACCCTCCTGGTGATCCTTCCCTAAGGATCTTGAACTCCACCATTTCATGGTCACTGCAGCCAAAGCCACCCTTAAGCTTCACGTTCCCCACCAGCCCCTTGTTGCTGGTGAGAACAAGATCCAGCATAGCACCTCTCCTTGTTGGCTCCTCTTTTGCTTAGAGGAGAAACTTCAGCAGTGAGCAATTTTAGCAAATATAGTTATAGTTGTGTTTGACTCTTATCATACCTTTTCTGCTGGTTCTAAACAGATTTGCCTATAAGGCAGATATTGTTGTAAAGAGAATATGAAAAGCGAGAGAGCAATTACATCAGAGTTAGAAAAGAGCACAGAGGAGATGAGTGAAGCAGAACAATGTCTGCCAGCCACCCTAGCATGCTAACTTGCCCTTTGGTGGTTACTTTGGGGATTTATTTTGAGGCCTTGATTCTGGGGAAAGCAAACCTACAGGAGTTCTTTTTGTTCTCCTAACTGTAACTTTACAACTTTGTTTCTCATAGATTCTTGTGTTTTGACTGCTCAACTGTGCAACCTTAGTTGTCTTGAGGTATCTGTACATTTTTGTGAAAGTGGACCAGTGTTCACTGATGCACCATGACCAGCACTTCATAGTACAGAAGGATCTGCCTTAGAGGTCACATGAGAGAGGAAAAGGTAAGAATATAAAGCATTTATAAGATATGTAATAACGTTAAAGTTACTAAGAATTATCTAACTTAAAATTTTGGCTTTTTTTTCTTTCTAACTTTAAAAAAAACCAGGAGCAAATAAAGTAGTTTATATTTTAAAAACCATGTATTTTAACCATATGATAGACGTGCATTTTGATATTTGTCCACCAGGTGTTGCTATCGCCACAAAAATAAATGCAGATTAAGAAGGGAGGGAAAAAACAGTGAGGGGGTAGTTTTATTTTCATTACAGATGACCCTTACATAATTGTGATCCTGGAAAGAATTACACATGTACTTTTATTTTGTATAGAGAATAGTCCTGGTGAGTTCAATTAGGCAGCTCATTCAGTGTAAAGTTGATTATGGTTGTAAGCTTTCTTAGGATGGAGTTATGTCAATTATGTTTGCTATTCTCTCAATTTGCTGTTCTGTTTCCCCCATTATGAAAGAAAGCGGGAAAGACAGAATGACAGAGACAATACATTTCTTATTTTAATAGAAATGTAGATTTTATTTTTCCAGGCTCCCGTAATGTAAGTGTTATTATCTTGTTAATGACTGTAGTTTTGTTTAAAATTCACATATCTTAGGTTTCTTCTTAAATTTAGTGATACCAGCAACAAATAGGCAACACTACTATATATGCAGAAGATGGTAAAACCTTTTCCTGCAGGGCAAAGTGATTAAATCAATCCAGAAACTGTATCTAAAATGGTACCACTTTAGAAAAGCTATTTAGACTCTAATTTGCCAGTTAGTATTTTTGAAATTAAAACATTGCCAATATGTCTGGGCTGTAGTTGTTTAAAAAAATATAACAGTTCATTTTCTTTATGGCATTGTAAATAAATGGAGCCTTTGTGTTTGCAATTGTAGAAAACAAATCACTTTTTTAATGACTGGATTTTCCTGCCAGCTTGGAATTTGCCTCATGTGCATTTTATTTTGAATGCCTAAAGAGTGAAATCATTTGCTGTCTTTCATGCAGATGGGGCAGATTGGCAGAGGTGTCATTTGCAAAATGTGCACTTTTATCATTCAAGTTTGAAGGGGATCATTACAAACAATGTTTCCCATAGACACTCAGGATTGATGGAAGTGAAGGGCTGAGACTGAGCATCCATGGGTATAATCTAGTGTCATAAGAGGCTGGACCCAAACTTGGGTGCTTCAGAGTTTTATTCCATTGTGTTTAGGTATGATAGGAAATATTACAATACCTCCCTAAACCAGAAACTTGAATTAGCTCTCTTGACAGTGAAGTTGACAGATTATATGCTTTTTCCCCTCCTCTTCTGTTTATAAATGTGGGCCCCTTGTGAAATATCAAAGCTCTTGACTGATGTAAAGAGCCAAGATCAATATAGTTTTGTTTACTCGTTTACAGAAGGAGTGAAATTTGATGTGAGTTAGATCCAGGGCAACTATATTTTAATTTTTCCCCAGCAGGACAAAGTACATACTCTGGAATGTTGTGGTGGTTTATCATAATGTTCAGCAGCAGTTGTGTTGAAGCAGAATGTTGAAGCATCCCCAGGACATGATGGTGCATACCGCAGTGACATGACAGATGTAAATAAAAAATTTGATTCTCAGGATTTTTGATACTACATGCTTAAAATGGTTTTATTATAACTTCCAAATTTTAAATGTGACCAGAAATTTTTTTGTAATCGAAAATGTTAGTGTTAGATTTTTAGCACAGGTTAACAGATATTCTCAAAACTGCATTTCTCCTACTCAGCTTATGGTTTAGTACTTAAGAGGGTTTGAGAAACAGGAAGGGTTTCTCAGCCTGTCAGGTCAGGATGGAGACCCAGATCAGATCTCCCAGTCCTCAGAATTCCTGGTACAGAAAACCTGTGTTGGTTCTGGCTTCTCAGATTCTTCTGCTTTGTGTGATCACTCCCTCACTTTCCTCTGTGACTCTGTAAAGTTTTGTAGAGAAGATTTTGGCCAGCTGGCCGGACCTTCTCAATAGCTGCTTCTCCAGACACTGACGCCCCGTCTACAGTTTTGCAAGGAGCACTCACCAAAATCACTTTCTGCTGGACACTGAGGAAATGCAAAAGAGAAATGAAAAGCCAACTGTGAATTTACAGTGGTCTCATGCAGATGCCAACTCTGTATGGTGTTTAGCTGAACCTTCTGATTTCTGCTTGTCATCCCAAATGCCTTAGCATGTGTACTTCTTCAAGTTCTGTTATTCTTTTCTACTAATTGCTCTGGGTTTTCATCCTGATATACTAAAGAAAATTTTTATATGTGTATGAATACTTTTGTCTCTCTGTATGTTAGTTCATGCTTCTTTATCAATTTTTCTTTAAACTGGGCAGTTTTGTTCCATTTTAAGAGGCACAATCACAACAGTGATTGAAATCTGGTGAGTTCTGAAACTGCTGTTAGGTAAGTAGGAAAAAGATCTGTACTTCCCTGATGAAGGGAAGAGTTGCAATATGAATTCACATCTTACTAGAGATGGGAGAGAATACTCATGCAGAAAGGAGTCTGTGAGAAAAAACTCCTAGTAAATCTAGGGCACTAATGAGTGAAAAATCAAACTGCATTATTTCCAGCACTTAAAAAAGCAACCCATTGCTCTCTACTGTAATTTCAGTTTTTATGGGATGGAAATTTGATTCTGTAAGTTGAGCATATGATTTCTGACATTTCCTGACAAATAGCTGGCATATTTGTTGCAAATGTAGCTGAAAACTCCTTTCCTTATTCACTGATACTGTATGGAAAATACAGACTCAAGTGCGGACTGTGAATTAAACATGACAGAATTTTTGTGGCAAGTTACCTGCTTTGTGCTATGTGTTCATATGCAGGCTTTTCCCTCTCTGGGACACACTTCTTTCTTGTCTCCAATGAGCCTTGTTTCTCTTGTTACATGTGGCTGAGTTCGTATCTCATTAGGAAAGCCGTATGATCCATGGGGAAAGGTTTTCTATTTTATGTATATGTAGCACTGTTGTGGTTGTTCTTTGTTAGTCTATAATCAAGTTTAATTTAAATACAGTTTCTAACTAGTGCCTTTTTTTTTTTTTTTGAAGTTAATTGAGTGTTTCAAAAATGGTTTCTTACTTTTTGTACTTCCTCTGTGATATAGTAGAAAATAAACAGGTGGTTTTGACTAGTCTGGAAGGGTGTACTCACCTTCACAGCATTTCTTCTGAGAAGGGACTTACCAAGGGTAACCCCCCTCAACCCCCACAATAATATGTGGCTTCCTTTTGGGCTATATATTTTTCCTACTCCATTTCCTCTGAGACTACATGGGTGTCTTTTATAATTTCAATGGAGATATGAATTGGCAGGACTTAAAAGAAGAATGAATCTGTGGCAGGGTGTTCATTTTCAGTGCTGCTGTCCTCCTGGCCATAAAACTGTACTCTTTTTCTTTGTGAATTATGTTTCCTCTCCCCCGGGATTGCCATATAATTTCTTTCTGCATTTTTTTTCTAACAGGACTTGAGTATTTACCTGCTATGATTGTTTGCATTGCCCATTTGAATTTGAAGAGCTATAATAAGTGATTTTCCTCTCTTATCCTCCATAGCTCCTGATTCTGTGTAATTTGTCCTGAATGCAGATGCTTTTCCATAAAATGGCAATTTTTACTAAAGCAGTGGCAGTGAATATCTTGTAAAAATGAACTTACCAATTGTGGAAGTGGAAGGGAGACCTGTAGACTATTGCATATAGAATAGATGTATTCTAGGCAAAGATAAGAAAGCAAGAAAAAGCTTTTTGCTCTGGAAGGAATTCTGAACTGTTCATTATCCTTGTCCACTCACTTCTTTGTAAGTGTGTAAAATCTAAGTTACAATGGATCCACTTGTGGGTTTTTTTCCCCCCCTTCTTGGGCCAAATATAAAAGAGAAATAACTCACTTCACTGTTGTTCATTTGTGATGGCCTAACTTGGACTGTCCTACTTGTTTATTCATCCAGAGAGCCTCCAAATGTTGATAATATTTATTAGATTAAGAGGCAGTTAGAGATAAAAGGAAAATTTAGAACTTCCTAATCCTTGCCCTCATCAGGACTATCATCAATCTCTTGTTGTAATTTTTTTTTTAATTCTGCCCATCACATATCTAGTAAGTCTGGTTTGCCCAGATTTTTATCTTACACTTTCTAAAAGCAGCATAAGCAGAACAAAACAGGTTTACAATCATCCCCTCCTTTTTGACATTACGTCAATAAGGTTTCTAATTCATAGCAAGGTATGGGAACAGTTTTGAAATACAGCAGCCAGAGATGGCAGCATTCACCATCCTAATGCCGCTTGACTTTTTTTTAAAGCTTCGATAACTTGAAGGAATGAATGATGTAAAACTTGTAGCTTCCACTGAAAAAATACAAGGCAGGCTAGAATTCACATCCCTCATGGATAGTGAGATGAGACATAAAACCGGATTGTAAAGGTTTAAAAAATTTAAAGGCAGAACAAAAGAAGAGCACACCTGTATTTCTTTTAAATTCTGCTTTTAAAGCCATTGTTGTGAGTTTTGGAGCCTGACTAATGATTTTTGAGTGCTTTGCTTTGACAACATCTGTTGACTTGTGTCCTGTCACAGTAGGTAAGTGAGTAGGAGTTGAAACTGCTGATCTTTCCATGTTCTGATCCTGAGAGGAAAGGAGAGGGAACATTTCAGTATGCATCACCTGTTTTCAGGCTGTGTTTGCCACAGCAATTGGTGTACATCAATGCTTTTCTTGTAGTCTATATGCAGCACAAAATATTTTTTTCCCAATTAAGCTTTATTTTGCTGAAGGGATCTTTCCTGCTCCTAGAAATCCCAACTCTATTATGCCAAAGATAGAAATAGTCTTTCTGCTGTCACAGCTTAAATGTTGTGACAAGGCATGATCTGGTTTAAATCTTAAAAGGTGAAATTTGTGAAACTGACTAAGGTCTTTCAGTGTACCCCAGAGTACTGGCTGGCTGGAGCAGAGTTCTAGGGTATAATCCAGAAAGGTTTTCTGACATCTGCAGTAGATGGTGTAATTTATACAATTAACTTCTTAATGGAGAACTGAGCTGTATCCTTGCTGTACTTTGGCTTTTTTGCAGGATGGAGTCCCGAGGGGGGTGTGTGTGTGTGAGGATTTGCTGTAACTGATCCAGAGCATTAGAGCTGAAATACTCCCAGACCTGCTTCAGGTGTTTAGTCCTGTGATGGATCAAAACTGGTCTCAGTCCTGCTTACATTGGGGTTCAGGGTAACAATTCAACCTTGGTAAAGTCCATTGATGCTGTTGCCTTTGTTGCAGATGGCTGAGGTGTAGCTCAGGTTTCATCACTGCCTGAGGTGCCCAGAACTGCCTTGTCTAGGACGGACAAAATGACTAGCTCTGCCAGATCCGTGAATTTCTTCCCAGTATCTACTAGAAAGCCACAAGTAGTCTAGTTAAAAAAAAAATACCATGCTGCCCTGCATTAGCAACAGGCAATCTGTGTATCTCTGGTCAGAGATGTAGGTTATGCACACCATAGCATTGCACCTCATTTTCCCTGGAGATGGGGGAAAGACAGATTCACTCTGTTCTGAGCAAGGCAAACAGTCTGCCCCAGAGAGTGCAGAGGCCCCCTCACCCAGGGACAGGGTGCAAGAGGACAACAATTGCATCTGGCTGAAGTTAGAGTGAAAACAGAAAAGAGCAATGGTTCGTTTCCCCACCCCTCCCAGTGTCATGAAATTTAGGGAACATGATCATGATGTTTAAGTAGAGCAGGCTTTTAATGTAAAAATAATGTTGGTAGTCCTGTGTTATGAGACAAGGAGTGAGCCCTGCAAGCCAAGCCACTTAATAATTTTCAGTGCTCCTCTGCTGTGCTAGGGCATTAAAAAGAAGAGAGGATGTTTATGCATTGGTCAGTCTTCTTCTCAGGGACTGGCAGAGTGTGTAAAGGACTGTCCTTCTTGGTAGGAGTGTGTAATAGTCTAGATTCACAATCACATAATATTTTCAAATGTTGTTTGAAACACTATTCATGCAATTTACTGCAACAGTCTGGAAAGCTTCAGCATCAGTTCAGACTTACTGTAGTCCTGTGTAGTGCTTGGGTTATGGCCTGAGACAGATTACACACAGGAAGACAACAAACATAAACACTGATCACATTGTGACTTGACATGCTAAAGGCAATGAGAAACAAAAGCACCCTGTGGAATTAAAAGTAATCCAAGGCATGACTTTTATTAAAAAGCAAGGCTTTGTAGCAGTGTAAGGCCCAGCTTATCCATACCCACTCTTGCAGCTAGAGTCTTTGTCCACCAAATTACAGTGACAACTCTAAAAATATAGAAATGGAAAGAGTCTTCTGCTGTCTGAAACTGCCTTGCTTTACCTGGCAATTATCCTACTCTTCTAACCTGAACGTGCTGGGTCTTTTCTCTCTCTGCTTCTCAGAGTGTGGGTGCTGATAAGAGATGCCAAGAATACTTGCAGGTGACACCTCTTGTTTCCTCTCTTGTGTGTGGAGGCATATGACAGAACTCCCCAGGCTTGGTGCCAGTGATGTGTATTTTTAAAAGAGCATCCAAAAAGTAGTTGTGGCTTCAAATGTGGTGCTGGATTGAGCAGCAGTCAACTATTTGATCAGTTCTGCTCTCCCCAGCAGGTAGATATGTATTAAGACTGGCTATTGAATTTACACTGTCTGTGTTAATTCTGAATTTGTTTGTATTGGAACTACTGCCGTGACTACAACTTTGAACAGGTTGATGCCTGCTTTTGTACCTTACTCTTCTATTTCTGAAGTTGGTGAACTTGAGAGTAAATTATGTTTAAGCCTGAGTAGCAGTGATAAATTCATGGAGGGGCATGTCAGTGTGGGAGTGCAATTCAGGTGAAAGTAACTTGGAGGTGGTGGGCTTTCCTAAAGATTACCTGTGAGTCCCTTGCCAATGGAAAAAGGAAGAGCAGCTGGAGACAGCTGTTTTTTTCAAATGCCTCCTTTGATGTTGGTGACAGAGCACTCATCTTATCTGGATGCATTGTGCTGTCCTATGCCTTCACTAAGTGTCTCTCTACAGAAAGGCAAGGGAATAAGCTGGTTGGATTGATGACATGGTTTTGGCTACCACTGGGATTGTGGTCTGTTCTTGGCACAAGAAAGGCAATGTAGTCGTCCTCTTCACTGATGGCTGAAGGGGCAGATTCTTGGGATTTCCTGTCTCTTCCTCTTCCTGAAGTGCAGTGAGATTCTCTACACAGGCTGCATGCTCTGTGGTGCCTTCATTCATCCCTGAAACTCAGTTATTTTACCTTCTGTGTCTTCTCATCTCCCATAAAGATAGACATATTTTTTAAAAATTGTTTTAACATTAATTTGGCACAGATTTTAAATCTGTTACAAACCTGAGAATGGAATTGGGCATTTTCCTCAATTGTGTGCCAGTTTCTGGAGACTATGATGTGTCCATCTGGGTCAGAGATGAATTCCTAGTGCTGGGATCATACAGTACCTCAGGCTGTTGTCTCATATGGTTTAATGGTATTGTGAGCTTGTTTTTGAGAGGTTGTATACTGTGTGTGTAGCATATGATGTGATGGACAACTGGGGATGGAATCAGTGTCAAAGTGAATCAGCAGCCAGCTCCATCTTGAGGGGAGGACACTGGCAGACTTTAAATGCTGAAGTCAATAAGCAGGTGGAGAACAGAGTGATGATAATATGAATGAAGGGATGGTTATGGGGCTGTGTAGGTTCCGGTGAAATACCAGTAATTTAATAGAACATTGCATGGAGAGGATTCAGCCCTTTAGTCATACCAATAAAAATGATATGGATCTCGAGGCAAAAGCTTTCAACATAAAATAGAAACAAGGGAAGGGACTTGTGATTGGGTTAGTATTGCTCATATTTGTGATTTTCAGTTAGCAGCAGAGAAATCCTCATGTAGATGTATTTTCTGTTAAAGAGAAGTTGTAGAGATAAAGAAATATTTCCTGAAATGTTTTGAAAGTTCGTTCAGAAGACTCACTCGCCTGTTGTGTAGGTAACTTTCTAGCTCAAATGCTGTGTATCACATCATGACTAAACAGGATAATGCAGGCCTGTGGATCAGCCCTATTTGTCTTTTCCTTTATTTCACTGACTGCACAGAGGGGGTGTATGTGCTGAGAAGTTCAGATCGAAAACCTATTCTATGGCCTGGTTGGAACCCAGCCCTCTAGTGAGCACTCAGTATGTTGCCACAGGTGGTGCATGCAGCTGATAGTTTGCTGATTGGTTTGTAGTTCCTATCATCTTCTGTTACCTCCCTTGGAAGACCAATAAGGGCATTATTCCGTTTTTTTCCAGTGTTGTGCAAAGCAAAACAATGAATGCTGAATCAATAAAGTAATCCACAGTTTAACTGCTCGAAGGCAAAGAAAAAGCATTTTAAACCTATACATTATTTATTTTTATTAAAACATTTTAGTGGCACCATCTTTTTGTGTTTTACTTGAAATATCATTTGGATCCCATTTATGTGAAAGGCTTTATTTGAAACTTTTTTCAGACTTAATAGATGCGTTGTAGTAGTGAGCCAGTTGGAGTTAATCAATTGAGAACAACTGTACAGAGGTTCTCTAAGCTAGGCTGGATTTGAAGGGTTTAATTTTAATCATAGTCTGAGAGCTACAGCTGCTTCATGTTTGTTTAGTAATAGAGTTGATGAGCAGCTAATTTGAAAGGAAAGCTCAAGCACAGGTGTGAAATTCCTCATGGGTATAAGAGAACTGGCCTTGAATGTAGGAAGATGGTGCTGAACATATTGCTCTACAGTACAGCAAAGAGATTTTTGTTTAAATATTTCTAAACTAGCACATGTGACATAAATCCCTTGACTCAAGCATCTTTCACCTTTTTATCATACCACTTAAGTGATCATCCAGTATGTCAGAGACCAGGATTTGATACTCTACTCTGTCTGGTTTTGAATATGTATCTCCAGGTTGCAGGATTCCAATCCTAGTGCTAACAGTGCTTTGAGCAGGTCTTTCATTTTTTCCATATGATGCTATTACAGATTGCCTATAAAAAGTAATAGCAATTTGATTTGAGGAACACCAGTTACTACTGTCCATTCTGTATACATATAGGGGATGCAGAGGTGTGAATCCTCACCTGGCCTAGCTGTCTTCATGGACCTTTTGAGGGGGGGGATAGTGTAATTTCTGAAGAAAAGCAGAATTGAAAACTCCTCCTCTGGCATTTCCTACTCACCAGGTTAGAAGCTCTGTGGGTTGTGTGTTTAGCCCTAGCAAATGCTACTCTTTGTCAAGGTTCTTATTTGTGATCCCTGTCATGCTTGCTGTGATTACCGTAGTGCTCCTGTAGCAGTTGCTGTGAGTGATGGCTCACAGATGAGAATATTGACTTTGACAACCATCTCCCAAACATCCTGTGAGTGTACTGACTTACGAAAGTCTGTACTTTCCACAGACTTACAAAAGCTGAGGAGATAACACATGGTTTGCTCCATTCCCTGAGCCACAAGATTGGTAAGCCTCCTAGCAGGTGAGGGGGCTGCCACTCAGAGATATTGCTGTGTCAGTGTTGAACACATCGGCAGTTAGTCTTTGGGTGATTTCTGTGGGGCATCCTACGAAGGCAGGATGGGTGAGACAGGTTTTTAACACAATTGCTGTTGCAATGTTGGAGTTCCTGCATGTAGCCAGTCCCAAAGCTCCAGTTTACAGCAGGCTAATATGGAGGAAAGAGCTGGATGAGATTCAGGAAAATGTCAGGTGAAGTTTAAAATAGTCTTAGAAGATTTTGACCAGAGTATATATATAAAACCCAGAGCTGATTCTCTAGTTCTGCAACATAGGGACAAACTCATGTTGGTAAAAG
Source organism: Climacteris rufus (assembly GCA_013398175.1). Taxonomy (NCBI): domain Eukaryota; kingdom Metazoa; phylum Chordata; class Aves; order Passeriformes; family Climacteridae; genus Climacteris; species Climacteris rufus. Next base: position 557,409 of record VZRZ01000655.1, read on the forward strand.
TATTCTCCAGATTCATGTGAAAAGTAGGAAAATACTTAATACCTTAGTTATATTAATGACCTCTGCATTTTCTTGATAAGATAATAAGCAAAAATATTCTGCATTGATATTCTGGTAAAAATTTTCCATGTGCTCCAAAGCGATGGGCCCAGTCTTGGAGGTTCAATGCAATCAACAGACCGTGGGGATAAAAAAATCAATTATCTGGCTTCTTTGAATGAATTAAAAAATTAAGTTCTTAAAATAGCTTATTATTAGTGAGGAATGTTAGCGGCATTTCTGTTGGATAATTAGGTGTTAGTGTGTTCTTACTGCAGACAGTACATGAAATGAAGGCATACAGAGATATAGAGATATTTTGAGACTATGCAAGTCAGTGACAAGGTGAGGCAGTGATGCAAAAAGTTTTCAATTTAGTCTCCTGTGAATGAATCAGATTCACTGTATTTCCCAGTGCAAAGTAATGCAAATCCTTTTGGGGTTCATTGGACATTATTATTAACTGTATTTGGGATGAAGATCGATGAGGAGAGAGACATACTTTTTCAGTTATAGGAACCTGAGTTGCTGCTGCTAATTGATGCAGTTAAAAATAATTTCCTGCTCTGTAAGAGGAGCTTCTATGATTTGAAACATGTTTAAATACTTTTATGGCTGTGGGTTACTATGGTGAATCATGGTTTCCACAGTCCTTTAATATTGTCAAATTCTGATGGAAGAGTGAATTTTTTTTTTCCAGCTCTCTTGGTATTTCTGGTTGTCATGGTTATTGTGCTGTGACAAAACTGATTTAATTTCACAGAATTTTCTTCATTTTACGAAAATGGAGAAACTGATTTTGCTGATATTTTAGTTTCATAATGCCTACCTTTCTTAGAGAAAACCACGATGTTGTGAAAGGCTTTGGATGCAGTAGTATGAATAACGTCCTGTGCCTGGAAGGCATTGTGAGCCACCAGAATCAATCCAAGAACCTTATCAAGTACAAGTAAACAATAAAATGAAACCCATTTATCTGAACCGGCAGTACAAATGGACACTCAGTGTAACCCTGTCAATGCCAGCACCACAGCAGGAGAAAGTTTTAGGTTTCTTCCCTTCTAATTTCTCTTGTATTCTGTGTGATGTTGGACTTTCAGGAAGGGAAGGTGTGTGCATATATGTATCTGTATGCACAGACATGCACGTAGATGAACTTGCAAACCATCTTCTGTATCAAATAGAAAAATCAAAACTTTGTTTTTAACTAAGCTTTAGAAAACAAATACACCAACATGAAAAAAGGTTGTTTTTCACCTGATTTCTGACTCCTAATATAAAAACCAAACCCCTGTCTTTGATATGGTCTTAAATAACACTGTCTTTATGACTTGCTTTACAATAAGAAAGACTAGATGGAGTTTGTGTATTTTGAAGGAATATTTGACAAGCAGTTATGACTTCAAATGTGATGTTAAATTGAGCAGCAGTCATCCATTTGATCAGTTCTGCTCTCTCCAGCAGGTAGATACATATTAACACTGAATATTGAATTTACATTGTCTATGTTTGTGCTGACTTTGTCTGCACAAGGCTTACTGCCGTGACTGCAACTTCTAATGGTTGACTGCCTATTTGTCTGCTTTTGTGTCTTACTCTCCTCATCTCTGAAGCTGATAAAATTGAAAGTAAACTGAGTGTAAGTTTGGATGTGACTTGCAATGACTGTGCTTTTATAAAGCCCCAAACACAGGGATAGGTTTTTAGACAGAGCACAGAGCACAGATGCTTTTCACTATGCGGTTGGTAGAGTAGTCGTTTGGCTGGAGGGTCCAGGATCTGGGAATTTTTTTAGCTATAACTAATACAAAATTAATAGAAGTGAGTTTTATAGTATCTTTTGTTAGTAGTATTGTAGAAATCATTGTAGAATGATTTTGCTGCCTGATAGCACTGCAACAATAAGAGATTGTGTTATTTTATCTTGTTTTCATTGAGTAAGAGGCTATTGGTCCTGGCAACCTGCTGTAGCTGAGCCTTCTTGGGCATGTAGGTTGCACTCAAGGGGCTGGATCTCAGGAGAGCTGTTCAGACTTTAATGATTCTTGGACTATAAAACAAGAGGTCAGAGAAAGTAACTAGGAATTAAGTTATCGTTAGTAAATTTAGTTTAAATTCAATAATAAAATAATAGTGGTTTTACCAATTACAGCAGAGACTACATAGTACATTTAGCTGTAGAATCATAGAATCACTGACTTTGGAAAAGACCCGTAAGCTCATCAAGAGAAACCATAAACCTAACTCTGTCAAGTCGACTACAAAACCCCAAGTGCTACTATTACCGCTTATTACGGCTTATCCGCCGCTTATCAGCCGCGGATGTAAGGAGACGCTGAATAGAGGAGACCGAGTCAGAGTTCGTGTTCAGAGCAAGGGCGGAAGGGGCGAACCCACCTTCTTTTAATTCTTATATACACTTTTAGAAATCACAGTTCATTGGAGAAAATTAACACTTCCGTCTTTAACTACAGTGGTTAAAAGAAGTGTCCATCAAAGGATCTGTGTCCATGGGAAAGGAATGTAAAACAAGATAATTTTACAACAACATAGCTATGTTTACAGAATTCTCGTTCTTGAAAGCTATCTAGCACAGCTAGCTATCCTTAACAGTAAAAATGGGCAACATGCTACCTCTACACCTCTTTTAAACACCTCCAGGGATGGTGGCACAACCACTTCCCTGCACAGCCTGTTTCAATGCTTGATAATATTTTCAGTGAAAGTTTTCCTAACATCCAATCTAAACCCACCCTGGCACAACTTTCTATTGTCCTCCCACCTGATACTTGGAAAAAGAGGCTGACGCCCACCTTGTACAACCTCCTCTCAAGTAGTTGTGGAGAGCAAAAAGGTCTCTGCTGAGCTCTGCTCTTTCGGCTAAACAACTCCAGAGCTCAGGAACTTGAATGAGAACACTTGTAAATTGCTAAATATATTCGGAAAATGTATAGATATTTAGCTGGATGAAGCACCGTGGAGAGAATTTAGAAATTAAGGAGAAGATGAAGGCTTTTACTTGTGAAGATAAAGGATAGTGTAGGTTCAGTGCCCCAGAACTATCTGCATATTTTCTCAATAAAAATAGTGGCATTGAGATGAGAGGGGTAATGGAAGGTGGGCATGTAAATAGTAGTGCCTGTAAATGTACAGGAAATGTAATAAATGTAAGTGGAAATCAGAAGACAAACTATCTTCTTTAGGATGGAGTTTGACCAGTTTATAGAAGGTATTCCTGGGTGGGACACCCATGATATCAAGAGAATGAACTTACCCCAGGTAAGTCTTCACCCATTTGTGTTCATATATATGATTCTGATGAGAATATCGACAGAGAAATAGCTCATTTTATTTTCCAAATCAGTACCAGTATACAAGTAGGCTGTTGGGCATTACAGGTTTGTTCTATCATTTTGATCTGGTAACATCTATGTGTATGATTTTAAATATGTTATAGCATGTGACTTCTTGATAAAGTAAAATAGCTATGGCAAGAATTTAGTTGTCCCAGCTCTAGTAGTTATTAATTAAAATGACATAGCTTACTAGGTAATAAAATTTGAATAGACAGTGGTAAGATGAGGTTTTCCAAATTTGTTTCTTGGTTATTACCAAGTCATAAACACTTGGAATGGGGATTTGGTACAAATAAAACACCTTTTAAAATTTTCGATGCAGGTGAGAAAAGTGCATCTAATCCATAGATTACTTGCATCCAATTTCAAAAATTACTCAAAGATTTGCATGCAATTTCAGATGTTACCTATTTTATCCCCTCAAAATAAGCAGTAAATATAAGAAACATGTTCAATAATGCAGCCCTGTGTAGCATGTATATAACTACAGGTAAAGCTACAGAGGAAAAAATGTTTGTAAAAGGATGTAAATCAAGGTAAATGCTGAATATGTTCCAAGTGGAAGTATCTGGTAGAGGAAGTAACATGTTGTGTCTAAGAAATATGCAGTAAGTGCCGTTTTTGGGATTATTCTCTGTTGGTAATATGAAAAGAAGGGTCCATGGTGGTGAAATGTCCAAAGAAATCTAGCCTGTAAAAGTACTTCCAGACCTGTGACAAAGTGACCTTGGGAGACTGCCACTTGCCCTCCCAGCTGCTCTTGCACTCCACCTTCTCAAGAGAACAGAGGAATTAAAAAAGATGGAGAAGCTTGAAATTGAAATAAAGACAGGGGGACCACTTACCCGTTGCCATCATGGGCAAAACAGACTTAGCTTGGGAAAAGACAAAAGTAACACCACCTTCTCCTGTCCCCTCTCCTTGTGAAGCTCAGCTTCACTCCATTCTCATACCCACTCCCAACCCCAGGATGTGGGATGGGGAATTGGAGGGTTACAATCCAACACAGTTTCTCTTTGCTGCTCCTTCATCCTCACACTTCTATGTCCTGTGTGCTGAAGTTCTTTCGTAAGAGGTGGCTGCAGCCTTTGACCCTCATGGGCCTCAGTTGCTGCCAGCCCCTTGCTCCAGCAGGGGTTCTGCCTGGCTGTAGTTTTGTTCAGGGCACATTCACACACTGCAGTGTTGCTCTTCGTGTGCTGTAGGGGCTACCTGTGTCACTCTGGCGCTCTTCATGGTTTGTAGGGAATTTCTGCTTTAACATGGGCTTCTGCACAGGCTGCTGGGGAATCTCTGGAGCACATTTCCTTCCTTCTCTACTGTCCTTGTTTGTGGGATTTTTTTTTCTCACTTCTCTGTCTCAAAACCACTGTGCAACATTTCTTATCGTTTCTTAAGTAAGTTATTACAGAGGTGTCCCTAGCTTGCCTGATGTGCTAAGCTGTGTCCTGCAGTGGGTTTGGAGCTGACACTGATTTCTCCTCACACCTATTTGCATACTGAACACCTCCTCAGGTCTCTGACATCTGCAATAAAACCAAAGCAACTTGGAATAATAGACTGAAAAAATTGATGAAAGGGCAAAACACTGAATTACTGAACTTTGTGAGGAAAATAAGGAAATTAAATTCTTTCTCTGGTCCCTATTACAGTTTTTAGCATTAATCACTTTCAATTCTTTTCTTGACTGGCAAAAGTAATAGGTGAATTTTTTTTTTTTTTAATATGCAGGAGTAGTTTTGATGACCTATTTTATGTAACACTCAGAAATTCCTTCACAATTTGTAGTCTCTTCAAGTCTGGGATATTCTCTCTTTCTCTGGTGCTGCTAGAGTTTGTGGCACTTGAACATATAGCAACAGTAATAAGATGAAGGACTTGCGTTTTCTTCATTTGAAAGCTATTACTTTGCAAATGAAGTTCCATTCCTCTCCTGGTAACTTGTTTTGTAGATAGGAAACAGCTGAGACCACTGCAAGTATGGCCACAAACAGAGCATGTAGTATGTATTTTCCCAAACATACTGCATATCCAAAAAAATTTATATATTTCATTCTTTTGGTAATATGTGTTTTGATGACAGTTGATTTTACAAAGCACTTAAAGCGAATACAAGCAAACAGTGAGGATTTCACACTGTTGTTTGAATAGGCTCTGTTTGGCAAGCCAGTTATCATACTTATGTGTCCTAACACTTTGAAACATGGCTTTGGTCTCTTATCTACTCAAAGTAAACTCTAGTTTAAAAATTGCTTTTCATGCAGCAGTACTAAGTATACAAATTCTGAGCTAAAGGGAATAGTTGGTATTCTCAGAAGGATTATGCTCAAAAGTTCTTCAAGCTCTCTCCTATCTTATGACACATCTGTTTTTTCAGTCGTGGGAATAAGCTGAAATGTTTGGGCAACAGTTTATATTTCAGAATGATTTGTGAACCTGAACTATAGAGTTCAAGCATAATTTTTATCTTTCAGGTTTTTCTTGCTCTTAGTTACCAAAAAAAAGAAATCACTGGTTACTTTTCATTCTGGCCTTCAGGTAAAAATACTGAAGACATACATAAATATACTAAGAGGCTTTTAACAGACATTTTAAAGCGTTATTTTGCATGTTTTCTCTCACCAACAAGTAGTTTCTCCAAACTGAATGATTGAGACAGAGGTATTCCCTTTTCTTTTTTATCAAGGTAGGTGGAAGTGATTAGAGCAAATTCTGTCATCAGTTCCTGGTATTGTACTTTTATCTTGAGTCTCTAATAGGTTGGTTGTGTCAGCACACACTCTAGGTCAGCCCTTGATCTCTTCAGACAGCCACAGGCCACCCATGTTCTCAGACAGATGAGGTGAGGTAGAAAGGTTTTTTGAGACTTACACAGTATTTCTAGCTGTTGCCATGTCTGGTATTTCTCCTAAATTTCCACCTTTAGGAGTCATTGCAATCAGAGCTTTAATTTTATGTGAAACGTCAAGATTTCTTGTCCCTGGTTCCAAGTTAATTTCATGCATTGATATTGCTGCTGACCATATCAGAGGATCACAGTCCTCCTTTTTGAGTGCTGGGTCACACCTTTTCAAAGGTAGAGAATTTGCTGTGTCTGCTATATAAAACTGTAGATCTCTGGAGAAGAAGGGGTTTCTGTAGCACTCCAGAAAGGCAGTGGAAAGAGAAAAGGTGCTTTGGTCCCATGCAAGATGCATATGTGCCTTATAGCTGTATGTACTGCCATATGATGATCCCTGAGCTGGAGTCCTGCAGTGGACAAGGTGAATTATTTGCATTTATTGTGAATTTTTTCTTCAGTGAGTATTAAATCTTGAATATAAGTTGAGAAAAACTCATTATGTTGGAATATTGCTGAAAGCAATTCAAGATAAGAAAAGTAAATGTTAGAAGAGAATGAAAAGGGAGCTTGTGCAAGACTTGTTTTTGAAATTGCATTTACAGTAAAATTCCTGCAGCTCAGTATTCTGCAGCTGACTACTCCAGCTGTACCTTTCTATTAACCTACAGGTAACTTCTGTCAGAAAATCAAATGGGGAAGAATGAGTGTTTAGAAATAAACCAATTTTAGAGATTGATTGTTTGTACTCATTGCAAGTTAAGTAAATAGACCATCTATTTCCAAGTCAGCCTTTTGGGTACTTGCGTTTAGGTAAACATTAGTCATGGGCTATTGATATTAGTAGTTGAAATCCAACACTGTACAAAGTGCTTTAGCAACAAGGACAAAAAAGTTTCTTGAAATGTTTACTGTGTTGTTAGACAGTTTAGATGAGAGGATAAATGAGTTGTATTGAGAAGCATTGTAAATGAAATTGAGTGGATACTGCTTTAGAATTTTATGATTTACTTTAGATTTTTATGTCTGTTTAGTATTGATGGCTGGTTCAATCTTAACTTTCTTCTGTTGTAGAGTGCTGTAAGGAGCAGAAAGAAGGGCAGGTATTTATGTGAGCTTGTGAAAGATAAATTATCAATATAATTTTGTTCATAACTTTCATCTGCAGCCCACTTTGTCAAATATACATGTGTTTGCTACACTTCAGCATTCCTGGACCAATTTTAGGCAATCTGTGATAGGAGGCAATTTAAACAAATAGAGATAAGCAAGTCACAGTAAACTGGGTATAGATTCAGCTTCTCTTCTGAGTTTGTGATTTACAGCCAGTACCAGAAAATACCTAAGGTGATAAAGTGAGGAAGGTTCAGTCTTCAATAAAAGTGATCCAGGACTCTAGATGGAAGGAGATTTCCTTTAAAGACTAAAAGTTTCAGTTCAGAGCTAATTCTTGTAAGGAATCTGAGAAATTCTCTTGCTGCTTTTATTTAATAAGAATTTTTCTATTGGCAATGGATTATTCTCACAACAACCTTATTCTAGTGCTGTGCAGCTATCCTTGGGAGTACAGTTAGAGCTTCTAAAATAAACAGATGTGGATTTTTAAAATATTTGGTTACTTAAACACTGACACTTTATTTTCTTCCAGGGATTTGGACAGTCTCATAGCATATGTAACAGAGCATCCCTGTCAGAGTTAAACAGTGCCAACATTTGCTTATGCTGGCAGTCCCAACTCTGTGCTTTCAAAATGGAGCACTGTGGGCCAAATCCTGCTTGGTTTGTTAGATAATCAGCTCTGGGGCAACAGCTAGGGATTGATAAAAGGTTTTTTGGAGTTAAATGCGTGAGCTGCTGCGACTTGATCACCAAGTCACAGTTCTGCTACTGGGGCCTATGTCAATTCGTCTTTGGATGTGATTGATGTGAATCAGGCACAAAAGAGCCTGGAAAATACATTCTCACCATTCATTCAGTAACAAGTATTCTAAGCTGTTTTAGTAATATGAGCAGGATTTTGTAAACAATTAACAATTTGAGTTAATTGATGTTAAAATCTCCCAAGGGTACGTAATTAAGCTGTTTGAGGAAACTGCATAGGCGATGCCATAGGCCACAGGAGGGCTGTGGACTCTGTGCTTCCACAGCTGACTGTCTCTGAAAACAAACAAGAAAAGGGGTAATCTTTCGTAAGTGAAGGCACCCAGACAAGGTGTTAATATTATACCTTGAAACTTGTGTAAGACAACTTTGTCACTAGGTGATCACCTGTGTAACATGGATTTGGGTTACAACTGTCTTAATGAACAGGTACTATATAGCTGCTATTGTCCACTTTAAGTTTACACACAAATTTATCCTGTGGTAATTAGAGAATAAACAGTACCTATATGAAGGATAAGGTCTGATAGAATCACAGTCTGATAACTAGCACTGTGAAGACCTTATTCTCTCTATCTGAAGTCCTCTGCACTTCCTTTTGCTACACTGAAAATGTTCTGCTACTTAAACTTTGTGCAAAATAGATTGAGCTTCATCCCCTGTGATCAAAGAAAGGCTATTCAGCCTATCCAGGTCTTTCAAAGATCACTTAAGAAGCAGTACTTGAGAAACTGAGCTAAAGCAGTGGTTGCTCCTGATTTATTAGTTTTCACAGCAGCCTGCTGCTATGTCTTTTTATTTTTATCTTAGGCATAATTTGCTACTTGACTCTGGGGATGAATGGATCATGAACAGCCCTTCTGAGAAGGACTTGTGGGTGCAGGTGGATGAGAGGCTGGACATGAGCCAGTAATGTGCACTCACAGCTCAGAAAGCCAGTTGCATCCTGGGCTGCATCCATAGCAACATGGTCAGCAGGGGATTCTGCCCCTCTGCTCTGCTTGTGTGAGATCCCACCTGAAGTACCAAGTCCAGCTGTGAAGTCCTCAGCAAAGGAGGGGCATGGACTTGGTCAAGAGGAAGTCCATGAAGATGATCAGAGTGATGGAGCACCTCTCCTATGAAGACAGTCTGAAAGAGCTGGGCTTGTTCAGCCTGGAGAAGAGAAGGCTTTGGAGGAATCTAATTGCGGTCTTTCAGTGTTTGAAGGGGCCTTATAAAAAAAGTAGGGCAAACTTTTTAGCAGGGTCTCTTGCAATTGGGAAAAAGGTAATAGTTTTAAACAGAAGAAGGGTTGATTAGATTATATATAAGGAATAAGGCTTTTACAATGAGGGTGGTGAAACACTGGCCCAGTTTGCCCAGAGAGGTGGTGGATGCCCCATCCCTGGAAGTGTTAACGGTCAGGTAGGACGTGGCTCTGAGCAATCTGGTCTAGTGGAAGATGTCTCTACACAGTTAAGGATGGTTGGAGTACACGACTTTTAAAAGTGCTTTCCAACCCAAACCCATTGTATAATTCCGTGTCTCAGAAGGCAAAGGATAAATTCTCTAATTTAGCTTGAGGCACTGCTTTTAGATGCATAGTACAGCAATGTGCCTGTGCCTGTAAGTGCATGCATACATCCACATCCTGTAAATATGAGCAGGGCACAACTTGATGCGAACTCTTTACCGATTCAACATTACGCATCAGAAACATGGAGAGGGAGGTAGCTCTCTGTATTTACTTATTTTTTTAGCTGGATTAAAAGGGTTCTTTGCCTAGAGTAACTGTGCTTGACTTACAGAAGAAAAAGCTGCAGAGGGGGAAGCTAGAAAAGGGAAAAAATATAATGAGGTCTGTTCCTTGAAATATGAGTAGAATAGAATGGAATAGTAAGGGACAACAGTCATCTGGTCTAACTGCCTGACCACTTCAGGGATGAACAGAAGTTAAAGCATATTATTAAATGTGCTGTCCAAATGCATCTTAAACACTGACAGGTTCGGGTCATCAACCAACTCCCCAGGAAGCCTGTTCCAGTGTTTGACTATCCTTGGGAAAGAAATGTTTCTAAGCATATGAAGATTTTCCTTTCTAATATATGAAGATGTGTTTCCTATAGGAAGATAAAGGGAAATAATGACTGGACAGCCAGTGGTTCCAGTGGGTGTTTCTATAGAATTTAAGATTGTCAGGGAATCTGCTTCCAAGTGGAGTCCTTAGAGAGCTTTGCATTCTTTGAACACATGAATAATTATGATAGTTTAAATAAGCATAAGCTAGTGTGTGGAGAGGAGGTGAACCAGTCAGCATAATGGCATTTTTCACACTGAAGACATGTCCAAGTACTTTTGCAAGAAATAAGATATAAGAGCGCTCTGTAGCACCAAAATCCTGCATTTGTGTTCACATGAACAACTGTTGTTTTTTTTTTTTGGTTTTTTTTTTTCCTGTGAAAAAAACAGATTCTCACTTTGAAAAAAGATTGAAAGGGAGGTCTGCTCTTATAATGCACAAGCATCTTTGCTGGAAGGCTTCTGGGATGAAAGTGTGTTGAGGTTAGTATTGAAGTAACAGGGGATAGATGGCTCTAGTGCTCCAATTTTTAAAAACTAGATGAAGAAAATTCTTGAGTGATTGTGTGTGTGTTACGCATACTCTATATGCGTGTACAATTATTTAATAATTACAGAAATACTTTACTATTAAGACACTTGGCTGGTACCTATAGCATAGCATATATCAACATTGACAAATTTGACAATATTGACAACATTGACATAGAAACTACCTGCTTATATGTGTGATCCTCTGTGCAGATGGTTTGCATACTTTTGAGACACTTTTGCATTCTCAAGTATGACTACGCTCTTGCAGGGATAAAAACTTTCTCAGCCACATGTTCTGTTTAGCAGGAAAAAGGCCATGCCATGGAAGTTTGTTTCCTTCATTTGTACAAGCCTGTAAAAGTTCAACCCTGCTTATGTTGCTATATCTCCTGGATTGAGAGTCTTTTGAAATTTAATGAATTCTTGCAAATTTTTTGAATACTATATACAGAATACTCAAAACATTCTATTCTGGGTTCATATATCCTTTTTTCATGCTTATAAATATTTAGATTTTTTAAAAATTTCAAATCATCAAACATCACCATTGATATTAAATTTTGTGAATCTAAATCAATACCTGAGGCTTGAAAATTTTAAGCACTGAGTGTGAAGATCACCTATTTATGTACAGGTCCAGTGTGAGGGAAAACTGGTTAAATGTTACAGTGGCTTTGTAACTTTGACCATAACTTAAAGCTTCATCTTTTATTATCTTGAGAAACTTGTTCTGTTCCAAAGGGGCCTCCTATGTAGCTGTGTTGTAGAGAAACTGACTTATGTAATTGTTTTTGAGACTTTTTTTTCTGTGAAGTGATGATAGATAATGAAATCCATTTTAGTTTGCTATATAGAAGACACATGTTAGAAGGACAATGGGAATCTACTCAGTGAAAAATCCATGTAGAGAAATCTGATGGTAAAAGTGATGTAGTAGATGAAAATACAACATGGGATCTACTTTCAAGTATAGGGCAATCGCATGTTGCAGAAGAAGAAATCTAAGAAGAACTTGTATTTCCCTGTAGTATTCCTAGTTTTCAATGCAATATTTACCATTGGTTTCTTAGCTGCTCCCTGACTGACTTGTATTGTGTCCCATGTTTTGTTTCTTTTCTCACCTGTTTCCCAATACTTTGAGTGCATAAGGATTGGCAACATATGAGAAGGCAAAAAACAGAGGACCAGCAGGATGTAGAAGAAAAAAAATCAGGTATGAATGATGAGAAATCTCAGATTTTTATTGTTCACTTCCCCGTTCTCGGTCTTCAGGCCAGTATTTCTGTAACACTCAACAAATCAGTGATCATTGTTTTTGCCTAATAGTCAGTTGTCATACGTGGTGAATATGCCAACAACCACACAGCTTGACAAGCTTCTCTGATCTTTAAAAGTGGCAGGGTGATGCCATGAGGAGTCAAAGCAATCTGTCTTTAAACTGTAGAGTTTAGTTTTATATGTCAGGGACAATTAAACAGTTCTCTTTACTGCTTTTTCTTCCTCAGAACAATGCAAACATCCAGATTTCTCATCTGTGGTACTTTAAACAAGTCCAAAGCTGTTATCTGAGAACCCTTGTTGACAAGACGAGTTGTTCCCACAGTTATAATCGCTCCTTGTTTTCCTTTGGCGAAAGATAATTTCGGAGGGTAAAGGTTTTTATTTACTTTTTCTCCCCTTCCCTTTCCTTCCCTCCCGCAGGTAGATCTGGGAACAGAATGGAATGCTTTCATTTCTGTTGAAGACTAAGGCTTGGCTTTGCATGGGAAATGATAGAAATGAATGCTGTGCATTTGGTAATGAGTTCAGTACTTGATGTGCAGTACCTGATGTGCAGATTATCCTACACTCTGGTGTATAGATAAGCTACCATTTTCTTTACAACAATGCTATTTTTTTGGACATTGGGGACAAATTTCTTTATTAAAACATCTGTATGGATTAAATGCAAATGCCACAACAGATCCTAAGACTGAAACAGAGGTAGCAAAGAAAGTTTCAGATTTAGGTTAATCTTCCGTTCTGTACATTGATGTGCATGCTTATATGTACAAGATTCTTATCACTGTACTTTTGATAACTATGGTTAATCCTATTTCCCTAGCAAGCAATTTAAAGTAGTTAACCTGCAGCTTTAATACCTACTTGCTCTCTTCCCTGACGACCATCAGAGCAATATAAAGCAGAAAGCAGTAACTACTTTTGGCACTAGATCTGTACTGTAGGCAGCTCATGCAATAGTGCCAGGAAATGATTTAAGAAGGATGTCCAGGAGCTCAGTATCTAATTTCACTCTGAGTGCCAGCAGTGTACACTACCAGCAGTGTAGATCATAAACAGAAGCAGAGATGACAAACAGATGTTTGGTGAAGAAAATAACAGCTCAACCAGATGAAATAAAACCACAGGACCGTAAGTAGCATAGTGTCACTATGAAGCTACTGCACCATCTTTTCCCCTTTGCACTGGATCAGTCCAGATTTCGTTCCAGAGAGCCTGTTGCTAGCATGGTTGGGTGTTTGTCTCACTGCTTGATGGCGAGGCTATCAAAGCTCTGTCTGTCTTCACCTGCTGCCTCACCAGCATTCTTTTATAGCTTGCTCAGTGTCTGTTGTCGGCGCTATATCCGATTCCAGGTGCTTCTGCTTCTTCCTCCTCCCATGGGTAAATATAGATATCTGGTGTTGTAATGTGCTCAGGGAGACAGAAAAAAGCCTTTTTCATACAGAGGTAAGTTGCCTCCACTAGGATGTCTTTGCTGTCTTGCAGTCTAATTGCAGTTGCATAAGATGTTATGTGTTACCTTGGAGCTAAGAATCTCTAAACGCCTTGCAATCAATGCAGTCTTCAAGACACAGGAGTTTGAAATGAGAGAAGACATCTGCCTTTTCACTTATGATGCAAATAATACTACAATATTAACTGAGCCAGCAAATATTTACAGGATGAAGAAAATAATAAAATATACACAGAAAGTTGCAGGTTTGATTTCTCTGGGTTAGGCATTATGATGTCTACATTTTAAACTGATCTCTGGGATGGGTTTTGAAATGCTTTATTTTTTCTTTAAGGCAGATGACAATGTTCTTTGAAATGTTCTTTTCTGAAGTTACTTCATTGTTCTTCTTTTTTCTATTGTGGTTATGGGCACACAGAAATCTGTAACTTTGGCCTTTTGGCTTCTGCATAATGAAAGATAGATTCTATATATATATGGAACATAATATAACAAATTATATATTTATTAGGTATGTTTATACAACAGTGTCTTTTGAATTTCCAACCAAAGGAAATGGTAGAATGACATAGAAACACTCAATTCCCTTTACCTACCAGGAGGTTTGTCCTCCTCAGGATGCTAGGGAGGAACTTTGACGTTCCAGGAAAGATTGTCCTGCCAACAGCAGGAAGAGAATGGTATTAATCTCCTGTAGAGATGTAATTATTTAGGTACTAATGAACTACTTTCATATTATAATGCAAGTAACATGAAGATGGTCATTCCTTTTCTAAAGGCAATTTTAAGGTTTTCAACCAGTACAGTCAGATAAGACCTATTACAAACAATCTGAGGTATGGGTTGAAAAATAAGCTGCTCTCTACAGAAACTGTCAATAAATGCATGCTGTGTAGTCCTTTTTTCTTTATTTTGTGAAATTTTGAAGCACTAGAGGCTGATGAAGTAGGAGGATATGGTGTCATACTGGAAACAAGAAATGAAAGAACTTGCTTTTTCAGCAAGAGGCAATGTGCATTCATTTTTGACTTGGCCTGACAAGCCATGCTGTAGCTGTGGAGTGATGCCTCAGTGAAAGACTACTGTCAGAGGTAGGGGGGTTGTCTTGGAATTTTCTCCCATCATTGTTACCAGGTAACAAATAGGCGGACAATTAAGGCCATCAGCTCCTTTGTGAAAGACAAAAGAAGTGGGCTGGGGTGGGGACGGGGAAGGGGGAAGCCAAGCCGGCCGGGAGGGGAAGGCTCACTCTCTCTCGTCGGGCGAGGAGAAAAGGAGAGGCTGCTCTCGGGTTTTTGGGCTGTGACCAGAGAAAGATTCAACTGTGACCCAGCTTTCGTTCTCCGGGTGGGGGTGAGCTTCTAATTTGACCTTTTTCATTACCGGGAGGGAGCACGTTTTCCCGGGCTGCGTTTTCTCGCAGCAGTTACTGAGAGAGTTCGGCTGCCCCTTTGCTGCCTGCTTCCCCCTCTGCCTCCTGCTGCCCTCCCCCTCCCTTGCCGCGGGAGGCTGCGGTGTTTTGCTAGAGAATTCAGCTGTCCTCTGCCGCCTGGGACCCCAGAGTTGATTGTAACTGTAGAAGTCCTTGCCATTTGGCAGCTGGTCGGGAAAAAGAGGGAAGAGGACTGGCTTCTGTCCTGCCACCTGCCGTTGCCGCTCTGGTGCCTAGCTGCTTTCTTTTTTTGCTTCTCCGGTGAGCTGCCCGGGGCTGACCTGACTCTGCATCACAGCACCACCTGCGGCCGCTCGGGAGTCATCGCGGCCGCCCTGCCCAGCCGGGAGTTCAGCAGCGCCTCCTGCTGTTTGTTTTTTCTTTCTATCGTGATTACACCATTTAACGGGAAAGTTATTTTTATTAATTCCTAGTTCTATTTATGGTTATTATTGTTGTTATTACTTGTTCATAAATATTAGTAAAGAACTGTAATTCCTTTTCCCGTATCTTTGCCTGAGAGCCCTTGATTTCAAAATTAAATAATTCAGAGGGAGGGGAAAAAATCACGTTCTCTGTCTTAAGGGAAGGTTCAACCTCTCTTAACAGACACCTGTCTTTCAAAACCGAGACAACTACTTAGTAATTCACTGACCCGTATCCTGTTCATCAGACAGGATGCTTAAATGACTGTCTACATGAAGATTGTTAATGAGCTCCTGGGAGCTTGGCATTATTAACAAAGGAAGAGTAAGTATGGCTAGTTGTCCACACAACTGTAGTTGTAATATCAAATTAATATTTAGAAAATACTGTGGTCTTGGATACTCGCCTCATGCCAAAAAATAGTTAGCCAGGGAAAGTATTATTTATGTCTGATATCAAGCACAAAAAAGCATAAAAGCCAGAGTGATCCTGTCCGAATATTTCAGTAGTTTAATATGCAATTTAATGGTTGCTAAGTAACATGCAGTAATATTTAAATACAATGAGATCTAAAAATTTGTGGAATTGTGTATCAAAAGGCTGTTAATATACCTTATACTCTCCAGAAAAATACACATAAGGAGTTGCTAATACAAGGACAGGAACATGATTCAAGGGTCTCAGTACCAGCTTAGGCGAAAGGATATTTTGAGAATTAATATGTGTTCTGAAACTGAGCCTCTTTGAGTCCTGGGGCAGAAGGAATGGGTTTTCTATCCAAAAACTTTCCAGAATACAGACCTTACTGAACAGATGAATGAAAGTGGATTCAGCACTTTGCAGAATGTCTTGAGCTGGATTTTTAAAATGGGAATCATAAGAATGGATAGTTGATGATTTTTTTTTTCCCTTTCTGCTTTTATATCTTCTCCTGCCACTCTCTATGGGTATCCCCCATACCTTTTTTCTTCATTCCTTATTTGCAATTTCACCTTTCTTTTTGGTTACGATTTTTGAGGGGAGGATCTGCTTCCATTCTTTTTCTGCCTTTTGCTATTCTTAATAATAATATTTATACAGAGAGTTTTGGCAGGTGTAAGTTGGAAGCAGCAGCGTACAAGGTAGCAAACTCAGACCTTGCTCTCTTTACTCCCGTAGGTGAGTAATATATCTAGAGAGAATACAATGGCAGATACTTGGGATTTATCCTTGACAACTACTCACTCTTTTTCTATGTATGTCTTTACAAATACTGTGTAGCAGTAACTGTGAGAGAAATTTTTGCTCTCCTTAATACTGGGAGACTAGGAGAGGACTAATTAAACCTGGCTAAAGCTACATTAATTACCATTGATTCTTCTAAAAAGAATAGCTAAGATCTTTATGCTCACATTGCTAGGAATTGGACTCTGTTCCATTCTTAACAATAGTATCATTATAATTATTGTGGTGTGTTGTGTGTTGTGAGTGTTGTCTCAAACACCCTCAAGATATGGTAAGTAAAGTAATAAACTAGTTTGGGAACTGTGAATTTGGATGCTTCAAGACAGTTTCTAATGGTCCATAAAGCTTATGCAGTATGTTTGTACTGCTGTATATTTATATACAGTTTTGGGGTGCATAGGATCTGGAAGATATTTTCCTGCTTTTGAGTAACATGTTCAAATACCACAGCATTGATGTATGTTAGTATATAAGATAGAGAAAAATTCCCAAACTTCAGTTAAATTTTAAAATACGTTTTTAAAGACAGCAAAGATCTGTTGCACTCATCCACTAGAAATAAATGGTCTTCATCACTGATACTGAAAGAATGAAGTGTTTGGGGTGATTGTTTCGTTTTCTCCTGTGGTAGTTTGCAGTGGGTCTGTTAAAATGCTTCTCTCTCCAAAAGGAGTGATTAAGGTTGTAAACTAATCTGTGAGGGAAGGTAAAAACCATGCTTTTTCCATGATTTCTGTGTTGTGAATGTTTCTAGCCTCAACTTTCATGGACACCTCTCATTTTACATCTGGACTTGCACAGCTGTAGAAATTAGTCTAACTTGATTTAATTGAACTAGGTATACTAACAGGGCTTTCCACCAGCATACTGTACAGTATGTTATTGTCACAGGTGTGCTAAAAATGACAGGAACCTGACGGAGTCACATCAATCAAATCTGACATTAGTATTCTCTATTTTTAGAAGTACATAAGTGTATGACCTTGCAAACTTGCATGTTCCTTCCTGTATTAACTCAAACAGTACTGCAGTAGGAATAGTCATGATTTAATGCCAGTATATGTGACCCTGTGCTAAGCCAGAGGGACATACAACGCCCACTGGTGGTTGCTGTAATTTAATTCTGTAATTCAGTAACATTTAAAAAACAACTAAATAGTTACCACATGGTGGAAAATTAGCAATAGGGGACTCACATTTTTGTGTGGTATTAAATCTGCACATGGAAAAAGTTAAATATCATCCTCAATGCTATCCATGTGTTTAGTCACATTGAATGAAATGCTTATAAAGCATGACATTATTTAATTTTTATAAGGTTTCCCACAACCAGTAAAATTTATTGCAGTTGCTTAGAAAAGCTTCGTGCAGGTGCCTTTTGAGCTGAGCTCACTCAAGTCAGAATATCACACACACACTATGTGCAGTTAGTCACTGGATACATAGTATGGTATTTAAGTAATCCCATAGTAAATTGATTTTTAGTAATCCAATAGTTTGGTGGGATCGTGTTTATATAGCTCACATTCAGAAATATTGAAATACAATCTTCAAAAAAGTGTGACATGAGAATTTGCTATGATGAAGAATCTTTTGACATTGTGCAAGGGGGTCTGTGGTTGTCTGTAAGAGTGCTCCCATTTCCTTATTTCTTTTCTCATCTCATAGTCCAGGGAAATAACTTCAGGAATACCAACATCTGCACAGGAAAGGTACGAGACACTTGCTGACCTGGGTTCAGCCCTACACTGATAATATCCCTGATACCTCAGGGATATTAATTTCAAGAGTGAAGAGGGAATCACTCTTTCTCTGTTGGTTTTGTATAGTTGAACTTTCCTTTTCTCTCAGTTAAAACTATTTGGTAAATTGAGGTAGTGTAGTAGTATACTGAGTATCCAGGGCTGGGATGGCGTATTAATTGAATCTTGAAATCTGTTTATCATTTCTTGTATGTGATGTACATGACTTCCTTGAGTTTGAATAGCAAAATTCCAGATTTTTTCCTATCACTGCTGTGATTCAACATCACATAAAATACAACTATCTTTTATGTGGGTATTTTTTGGGAACTTTTTGATTTTCAGGGATTTAGAGTGGAACAGTAGGCCTATATATATGACAGTGTAGTTATTTTGTTCTCAACTAAGTTGGGATTTGTTCCCAAACATTGAGCGAGAGGTGCGTCTGGAGCCTGAAACTCAATTCCACCAAGATTCATATTTCTCTCTCCCTCTGAACAAAGATTATAGTACCTGCTAAAGGAAATTCTGAGGCTATTTCCACCTTCCTGAATCTGTGGCAGGACGCTGTAGAAAACTGTCCGTAAGGAGAAAAGTGAGGTTCTTCTCTAGCCCCTGGTTGGCTAAACTTCCCTGCCTGCTGACTAGTGCATACTTAATATTGCAGCTAGGCTTTCAGTGAGGAAGAGGAAAAAATGCACTTTTGGGTATCAGTCAGAATCAGAACTGACTATTTATCAAACACATGCACAGATGGGTGGCCCATCCACCCAGATCTTAGATGGCATGGACACAAATGAGCTCCCATGAACGAGACTCCCATGGTGTTAAAGTCATGTCCAGTAATTTAGCATCAATTCAGTAAGAGGATTTAGAGTCAAACTGGGTAAGGAAGAGGCTATGGCTGGTCATTGCTTGGTCATTGCCTATAGCAGGGTCTGGTATTGGCATATGATGCATCCTGCTTGATGCCTTCTGGATTGCAACCAGTGCAGAACCTTTTGGAAGCAGCACACAGCAGCCCACCCAGGCTGGCCCCTGATCAGCAATGCAGCATAAGCCCAACCCGTGGGGGTCCCATCAGTAGTGACAGCACTACCCCCCACGCTGCTGTCAGAATTTATCCGGCCTAACCACCTTGTGGGTCAAGGCTTATCCTTCTCTCAGTTAATATATTTTGCCCCTAGTACTCTAATAATGATGGTTATTGTGTAAATGTCTAACCTGGCTGCATCTTAAAGTCCCATGGCAGCTATTGACTTTTTGTTAGAATTCTCACCTTTGCTTGTGACAGTGAGGACAAACAATGTATTGGCAAGAAAGGGTGTGGCTATTTAAATAGGTTAATATATGGTAGACTAGGTATCAGTAGCCTATCCTTTGTCTCTGGTATTTGTGTGCCTTTCTTAGACATCTAAGGCTAATCTAAGTAAATTGCTTATTATTGGAGTGCGGGCAATTTTTTTTACATTTTTTATAGGGAGCAAATACTTTCCACTGGGCGTTCATTGCAGAGTGGCTGATGAGTTCCCAATCCGTGCTGTAGCTGACATTTCAATAATTTATTTCTTCATCCCCTCTCTGAAGGCTGACCTGTCCCCAGTCTCATCTTTGTCTATGGAAATGAGAGCCTGATCAATCTTTCTATTGACATTAGTGTGCTTTGGATCAAGATTTTACCCTTTTATCTGTGTTAATTTGAGCCCTTGTTGCTCTGAAAATGAAGTCCAGTAGTCACTTTCCATCAAGTTTTAGTAGCTCTATATCTCTGTAGGTATTCATTTGCTCATGGCCATCAGTTTGATTTTTTTCTAATGTTTTCCCTAGAATTTACTTGTAATAATAATTCTAGTGGTAAAAATAATTCTCTTACTGCACATCCAAAGCTTGGAAGGCCTTTAAAAAGTAAATCTAAGCTGACTAAAAGTCATTAAAAACAATAAGGACAGATTTTTACAGTTGTCTGTGTATTGAGGAAGAAAATCTGAAGTCTCAGAGGTACAGTTCAATGTACTGCAGTATGATCAATCCCCCTTTCTACTCTTGTAGTGATAATATCGTCTTCCCAGAAACTGCTTTTGGCTGGGAGTGTTTAACTGTGTATCACTTTCAGGCAGGTGGCAGGTGATCAAAGCCTTGAAAAGCTGCTAAATGTAACTACCCAAGTGTCAGTGGTTTGGATATATTTTTTTTCCCAACCACAGCACATTTTTTATTCTGAATTTCTTTAATGTAAAAATAGAGCCAGAGCAGGAATTGTCAGAAAGCTGCACAGTGCAGCCACTGCACTTTTGAAGCTGTTCTGAGATTTTTATAATGCTTTTTGAAAGTCAAGCAACCAGAGATATCTTCACAAGCTACACTACAGCAGTTGTTCTTCACAAATAGTGATTCTGTAGTGTACTGCCCTTTTCTCTCATGTAGGTACACACAAATGAGGAGGTTATTTGCGGGGGAGTCTGAAAATACAAGTGGAGGTTTAGTAACAATATTTTATAGACATTGGAGCACTCTTTCAGAATTCATTTTTTGCTTATTGAGAAAAGCTTCCCAGCTTAGAATTTCCCATCTGAAAAAATAGGAAGGTTAGACATAAAAACTGATAAAAGAGAACACAGTAGGGATATGCAAACTATCCAGCTCACGCACAACCCTTTACTGAAAATAATAGAAATCACAGATTGTCTTCTTTCTTTTTTTTTTAAAAATCAAGAGATCCTTTATAGAATCCTGCTCTGGTAGAACAAGAAATAGTGATCTTAGGAAATAGATGCACACACTGCAGGTAGAGAAAGATAACATTTATTAACTACAGTTAGTATTATTTATTGTATATATAGTTGGTATTGTTAAACAATAAGTTTACTTGTACTGTGCATCCTCATTATGAAAGTAACTGAATTGAAATAACTATTCAAGTCCATCTTGAGGGACAAAGCACTAAGAGAATTAAAGACCTACAAAGTACACAGTATTTGCTTTACAAGACAACCTTCTTTTAAAGAGTAAGGCCTTGCAAAAAATGGAAGCTTTTGAATTCCTCTAAAAATCTTGTGAAGGAAACAGAGGCAGAGATAATCCAGTTTTTGTGTGTGCATTCTGTTGGGCTTGGTTACTACTATACTCACATTGTTCATCCTCACTGTTGAAGTTTGGATTTACACCCTGAAGTGCATGAATTCTTTTGAAGAGACATCCTTGTCATACTCAGATTTTTGACTGGAGTTCCACTAATGCACCCTTGATTGAAAAAATGAAAATCTAAACATTCGCATGACAGACTGAAGTGATTTGCCTATCCAGGACGTTTTGCTGGGAGGTTTCCTGTGAGAGCCCCAGCATCGCTGAAATCAGTATAGTTTTCAGTTGAATGCTCCTTTCACACTGAAGTACTGGCTCAGAATAATTCTTCCATTTGGAGGGAAAGGTAGGAGAGGAAAGCCTGTGGTCCACAGAGAGAGCACTGACTGCTGAGGAGGAGGCAGAGCAAGTCTGCTGATCTTTTCCACACCATTGTGCTTGTTAACATCTCTGAATTGCATACTCAGTGGAGGTTCACTGAATAGCTATTTCCTTTCTTCCTTTGCTCTCACATCCCCTTGGGTACTTGACTGTATAATCTTTATGGTATTGATGCATGAGTTTGTCTGAAAAGCTCCATGGCAAGTGTTATGAAGAAAGGTGGGTCAGGCTGGAGCTGTATAAACACTGTGTGAAACTTTTCACTAAAATCAGTGGTTAAAATGATCATTTAGTGGGATTGGAGTTTTCACTTGTTCATCAGAGCTCTTTGGATTTATATTTTTAACCTTTGTATGTCACAAGCAGACAGATCTTTCTTTGTGGTTGAGCATGTAAGTAAAACATGACACTCCCAATCTCCACAATTGTTTTCACCTGAGAGGTAAAAGTACTGAGATGATTTCAAGTGTTTTGTGATTACAATGCCCTATTTCTTTAAGCCGTATCTGCTGGAGGGTTATGTAAGTGTGGCTCTTCACTGGCATAAAACGTAATCAGATAAAAACACAGGGAAAGAGTTAATCCCAAAAGTTGTTTTTTTTTTTTTTCAGGAAGTTGCCAGCAACACTGAAAAAGAAACACAGGCTGTGCCAGAATTGTGTCTATACTGCCTAATTTAATTGTTCTAAAGTGAAATAGTTGTCTTGTCTTAATGGTTCATCTTCTCTCAGCACCTGTAGGAATATTTTACAGTGAGACACCTGTTCATGCAAAATTAATAATATTTCATTCCATTTGTGTCCACTGAAATCTCCATTGAGTTCCAGAGGGATTCCACTCCTTTAAATGATTGCTAGGAGCTATAAAGTCATATGCCTTTAGTATTGCATGACTGACTTCTTTGAAGGGAATCTGGTTCTTTAAAAATTTAAGTGATCATTTAGACAAGACATAATTAAGTGAACAGAACTAATGAAACACTGGAGGAGTATCATCAAATATGGAATTCCAAATGCACCCCACGGGCACTTGCTTCATGAATGACTACTCAAAATCACTGGCCCCATCACTTGAGAACATGTATTCATTTATTTTATACTTCTTTGAATAACGGGGCATCCATGATATCTTTATGTATTTCATTGGCATACATTTCAAGCTCAGAGTTGTTCACCAAAGAATCCAAACCAGAGTCAATGTAGTAGAGGTGTGATTTGTTCGGTAACTGATAATCTGCCCTACTACTACAGACTTTTGTAAAGGCCTTGTTTCTAAGTATGTAGGCAAGCTCCTTTTGTTCATGTCATTCTGCAGGACAAAATTATTGTCATGTATTTTTAGCTGATACTAAGACTAATCCTCATCTTTTGGAAAAGGACCACTTGAAAGTATTCACCTCACCCATGCTTCTTGAGGAAATTAATGCTTATTTTGGTGCATTGTGGTTTTGAATCCGAGGAAACCTGGGAACAACTGGGTTTTGCTCCACTTACATAAACCGTGACACGTCACAGTTGAGGTCTGCTAAATTACAGTGGAATAACTATGGCCCAGCATTGGAGTGAACCTTGGAAATACATTTTTCAATATTATTGTGATGGCTGAATTTTGCTAGGGAAATTGCTCAGAGTTTTTATTCCAATTTATACACAAAACTGAAAAATACCAACCCTCAGAAAGGGAACAAAGGGAAACCTTAAGCAAATTTCTGCTCAGACGAGCTCCTTCATAAGCAATGGATTTATTGCACTCATCCATTCATCTTTGGTAAAGCTGCTGCCATTCTTATACTTCATCCATTCAACCAGTATAATTTCCAACAGAGAAAGACTTTGGTTTTAAAAATAAAACCAAATAAACCCCCAAAAACTTTTGCGACCCATTTTGATTTCATGCTGTGCCTGTCAATCAGAATATACAAAAGCATGACAAAGAGCAGGACAAGTTTCATACGTGAACTGGCACTTGGCATTTTTACTCATGAAGGCAAATGCAAAGGATGCAAATAGAAGATGCCCCAGTTCATGTCACTCACCCATATCTATGAATACAACTATTCCAAGAGAGGGCTATTGAGTACCTAATGGCTGAGGTGTCCTAGGACCTTTTGTTTCCTGAGTGATAGATCACAAGAGAAAGTAAAGGTCATAATAGAAGCCAGTTGTCAACTGTTCCCTATGTATAAATCTGCAGTATATTTTAAAATACTCATCTTAAAGACACCATATAGGGGTATATGGGAAAGTAATGTTGAATAGGACAACAGAAGTTGCATGAATTTTTCAGCATAGAAAAAATGCCACCCTTAGTGTTTTGTAGAATAGAGGTGTCAAAGTGGAGAAATAAAGTATGTTTTAGTAGATGACTGTGGAGATGACTGTAGATTCAAGATGCATCTCTTGAATGCTTATTTATGGTTCTTTTCATGCTCTCTTGGTGCAGTTGGAATTACTCTGCATTCCTTATTCAAGCAGAATTGATGTTATTCTGATGTAGACTTCTCCTAACCAAATGGCATAGAATTCAGAAACAGGAGCTTAAAAATCTGATCAGTAGAATTTAGCTGAGGAGTATAAAAAGTTGTGACTATTTGCATTTAAAACTTGTTTTTTGTTTTTAAGTAAGATCTCAGAGCTACATGTTTAAGAAGATTGGTGTAAATTTGTGTTCTTAACTTTGTGCCAGTCACAAAACCAGAGCTACAAACTAAGAATATCACATCTTTTGCATATATGCAAACACACACATACACGTGTGTTGCCTTGATTTTTGCAGTTCTGGATGTTATCATTCTTTGTAGCTAGTTTCTCACAGTTTTCTCTGTAAACATGGCCATGTTATTGTAACTATATCTTATCACTCACATTCCTTTCTCCTGGACACAGAACTTTGATGGACATTTCCTTTGACCACTGTAATTGAGGGAGGAAGAACTGATTTCCTCCAATGAATAGTAATTTCTAAATGGATATAAAAAATAAAGAAGGCGGGTTTTGCCCCCTTCCTTCCTTCTCTCTGATCCTGGTAACAGGTGCCTCTGTCTCTTCCTTTTGTGTCGTTACTGCAACACACGTGAAGGCTATATAGGAATATAAGGATTTTAGAAGTAACTACTGATACAGATGTGCCAATCTCTGCCTACTTATTTTTTTTTAGAGTCTTGATGTGAAAAAGTGTTGTTAGGTAGTCTGTTTTCTTTAGGAGATTTCAGGTTCATTTTGGAAGCCCAGCAATTTGTATACAATACTTAGCACCAATAAAGAACATAATACAAGGATAGGAACCTCTCGTTTTAAGTCCTTCTGAAACATCAGGATTTACAAATCCTTCTAGATAGCAGGACCTTTTCTCCAAAATAGTACGGGATGCATGAGTTTTAATTGTTTGTCCACCAGCCCATGTTTATTCTTGAAAACAGAGGGATGAAGCACAATCATCAATATTTTAGTCTTCTGAAAGAGTAGTTCTTTTCAGCACCACTTTGATACAAGTGAATTGTTAGCGACACAGTTGACTCAAGGTTCTTACTTATTACAACTTTGCAGTGATCAAGCTGCATGTCTTGACTCACTTCAGAAGACCATTTTCAAATTCTCCCTCATATGTTCAAGCATGATTGCATATGTCACTGAGATATTTCTTAGACAAAAATGTGAAGAGGTGGTGAGTATTTCTAATGGCAACCTAGGAATATTTAGAAAAATGTAACATTTGATTCAAGCAGACAATCTTGCTTTTCTTTTGCTGAGCTTAACCTTTCTGTTACATGTAACATCAGAAGTACACCTAAATTTGAGCAATCTGTGGAAGTTTTCTTTTTTAATGCTTTTGATTTTTTCAATGGACAAAGGAAGAGCACAGATGTGCCAAGGACTATTAGATCTTTTTCGTTCCTTTCCTGGTGTTTTAGGAGTCATATCCATAGCTGAAAACTATGTATGAAATAGTTTTGCAGATACCAATGGAATTTTGCATGTAATGAATTAAAAAAAAAATACTGTAAACAAAACCTCCTCAGCTTTTTAAGGATGCTTGTTATTTCTCTCTGCCTGTGTTTACACTGGAATTCAACACACGTACACACATTTCAGTGGATTATCTTTTTACTGGGTTTCTAGGCATAACGTGTGTATAACTGAGAATAGCTCTGTCCCCTGCAAAGCAGGAAGCCAATGTGCACTGTAGCAAACTCTATTAAGTGTATTTTCAGGCTAGTCGGGTTTCAAGAAATAGATAGTTTTATTCTGAATGAAAGGTGGTGGAAGGGCTAGATGGTGGCATTTTATATGAAGACTGATATGATGTCTCTAAAAGTCAGAGGTTCAAATATTGGATTCTGCTTGTGCTAGAGGAAAGTAGCTCTTTTCCTGCTTAACACAAATCTTCTGGTCTCTTCATAGAAATAAAGGTAATGTAGTGACAAAGTTAATTGATTGCTCATTTTCTAGTTCATTATTACTGACATCAGTTGGCACTGAGAAATCCTTTAGGAAACTCGGAGAAAGGTTTCTCTCTTCCAAAGAACCTTAGAAACAAAATTAGATAGATGTGAAGTTGACTTAAAAACACTAATGGTTTTCCTTTTATTTAAGTCTAGAGATACCTGAATACATAAATCTAACGTAGACAATAAGACAAAGATGAACCTGAAGATATGAATGAGTTGAGAGTATTATGTATCTTAACATCCATCCAGACACGCTGGGAACTAAGGGTGTGTAAGAGTAAAAACAGCTCCTCAATCATTCTAGCACTCATTTAACTGAAGAGGAAAGACATTTTTCTTACCATGTTTTCCCCTGAGTGGCAGCAGGAAGCACTTGGTGTTCTTTGGGGAAAAGGCAGATGGGTTTTGCAAGAGATTAATCTAGAACAGTGCTTGCCAGAAATGTCACTTACAGCAACAGATGGGATCAGCAACAGGGGATTTGACACCAACAAAAGAGCAGACATTTCTGTCTTAGGCTGTTGGGATGTTGCAGGATGTCCTGTGCGATATCAAACTGGCAGGCTGAATGATTGGAATAGCCAAATCAAATAAAATGTGAAGAAGTTAGATTATGTCCTTCCCAATTTTTGCTGTTGGGTCTGAATACTTTCCTAGATTACATGTGCTCTGTCCCCTGCTTCAGGGGGACACATTTAGAATATATGCTTGCATTTTCAAGAGACTCAACGTATCCAAGTAAGAGGTAGCAAGAGCAGTAAGCTTTATTTTGGTTTTTGTCCTGTAGGATCTTGAGTATGTAAATATATGCCAACTGAATGTCTCCCAATATGGTGACTTGGGAAACTTCTCTGCTGAAACACATTTTGTACTACAAAAGGATTAGTTTTTCTCTTCCGCAAATGCAAATTATGCAGTAAAAAATGCGTGTCTGTTAATGTTTATTTGTATCAGGCTCCTTTGTCAGCCAGGAGCTAGCTGGACTTAGAGATTTCTGCAAGTCAAATCAGGGAACTAGAATGCGGACAGTGTGAGATTCCAGCAAAAGCTCTGAGACTTACTGCATATGAACAGAATAGTTTGTCTTGCTAGTGTAGCCATAAGGAAAGGTTGCAGAAAGAATCAGATGGTTAGAGTGAGAATTTGATCAAATACAATATCTCTGGGAAGACAGTCCTTGGAAGGAATGATGACTGATTATTTCAAAGCAGTGGGAAATCAGTAACATTTGAGCCAAGGACTATTCTTTAAGTCATCAGAAAAGCGTGCAGTAAGGCATCTCTGGTAAGCAGAGAAAGAAGTTCCCACTGACATTTAGCTTAGTTGGAAAAAGCAACAGTGGAAAGTGAAGAGGTGTGAGGTGTTAAGAGAGATTTGTTAATGTCAAAGTATGGAAAATTTTCCTTTTTGTTCTCTCTAAAAGCTGCACTGAAGAAAGAGAAGTGTGAAAAGAAAGGCAGTAAAGGAGAGGGGCCTCGGAATGTCAGCGGATTAGAGGAGGCGGTAATGTCTTCAGTGTGTTTTCCCATCTTAAGAATGAGGTGTCTACAAGTGTCAAGTTTAACCTTTTGTATAAAACAACTGTGACTTATAAAAATGGTAAAGAATGTGTGCTACAGTGATGATTCTACAATAGTTTCTGATATTAACAAAGAGTGCTGCAGAAATTAAAAAGAGTAGGTATTAGCTGTTCGTGTGCCATACTCAGCTTTACTGACTTTAAATGTTCTGCATAAGACAAAGGCAAACACGAATTTCTTTTTCTTTCCAAGAGGTGTGGCCAACAGTGCAATGATTGCAGGTGAAAAACTCACCAATGTCATTGCTATCAGAATGGGGAAAATTCTTTCTTTGTTACATAAAGGACACTGTGTTTTTTGTTTTGGACTGTACATGAGGTCTCCAAAGAATAAATTGCATAGCTTATAGTTGAATAATTGATGGTTTTGACACTAAAGGGTACTTTATGCTTGAAAAATATCTGTACATACATTTGTTTCTGTTGCATTTCTGATTTCACTTCTAAATATTACCATTAGAGTAATGCTAAGTTCCCAGAAATGACAGAGGCATGAGCAGAAAAGGTGACAAGAGCAAGCAAAGTGAAAGCAACTACTTGTTCTCACGATTTAGGATCAGCTAAAGAATTTAGACTTTGAATACTGTCTTGTCAAGTCTGCTAATAAATGCATTTGAAGCAGGATCAGGTATCTCTACGTATCACTGTAGACATGGCCCTAGAAACAGGGGTGTCTTAAAATTTAAAGCTTAGGGCTTTTGACATGTTTGTGTCTGTGTCAACAAGGAATTACGGGCTATCGTCAAAGCATGTCTGTCTGCTTCTGAAAACAGTTTCTCTTCTTTGTTAAATGTTCTGGTATCAGCCATTTAGTGAACGACTAATGTCAATAACCTTTACAGAGTTATCAAAGATAGATTAATGGCTTTGAATTCTGCATCAAACAATAGCAGGAAAGCCACATGTGCCACTGCTATTGCAATGTTGAGAACATGACAGTCTGTCATGATTTTACATGGTGCTCCTCAAAATAGTAACAATTTTTCACACAGTTTTGAACTGA
Organism: Climacteris rufus; assembly: GCA_013398175.1. Taxonomy (NCBI): domain Eukaryota; kingdom Metazoa; phylum Chordata; class Aves; order Passeriformes; family Climacteridae; genus Climacteris; species Climacteris rufus. The sequence continues at coordinate 586,171 of VZRZ01000655.1, forward strand.
TATATAGTATTTTTTTATTCTTTCTTTCTGTGTTACTTGCTTAAAAATCCCCTAAACTTTTCTTTGCGTGTCAGAGGTTTTCCTGCTTAGGAAGTTTTGCCTTGTGCTCACTTAATTTGTTTTATGAAGTGAGATTTCTTCTACTCTTCTCTCAGTGCCAAATTTTCTGATTAGCATAGCTCCAAGTGCCAGAAAGAAAATCTTTCTTGGGCCTCATGTGATTGGACAGGATCTCAATGGTTGTGTATAGGTGTGGCTCTACAGTGACCCTTTGGATTCAGGAAAGATGAGGATGTTATGGCAAGGTGCTGCCTGAGCACGTTGGCCATTACAGAGACCCCCATTCTGGCAGTTGTCCTGCACCCCTGTGAATTGCAATTATAGTTTGGAGGTTGGTCTGAATGGAAATTTTGTTCTCAGGAAACATTTGCTTTACCATCCATGTGCCAAGCCAGAAGTTTGATGGGAAGAAAAGAATTTGCCTGTTAGTGTCCTACTTAGACTTATAAGCAAACAAAATGCTGTCTCAAAAGAAGGTTCAGCAAAGCCTGAATTTTGATACGAAAGAAATACTTTGTGGCTGCTGCATAATTTCTTTGCCAGTTCCCCTCTTTGCCATTCCTCTTAATTTTTGAAAAAAATTCCAAGAAAAATACAAAGTTATGAAAACGTATTTTGCAATATTGATATGAATTTCATTACCTTGGAGCAAAGCTGATGACTATGTGAACATGTGGTGAAAGGGAGTAAAAGTAAATGACATTGGTTTTGTATTTGCTATGAAATTCACTGTGTTTTTTCTTAAACCGAGACTGATTGTGTGAAACAATAACATTGATAAATTGCACAGTATTTGTTAGAGAGGGAGTGTAACCTTTAAAATCTTCAGGATCTCATAATCTTGATTATGAAGTCTTTCAGCACATGAGGTCTAGCACTACTCTACAATCAAAGTATATAAAAGTCTTCATAATTTTCTGTGTACATGTTCACATTGCAATATAATAACATTGCAGAAACATGAAGTAATACGGTGATTATGACAAGGTGTTGCAGTACTCAGTGCCAAAGATGTTAACATACTGATCTCCACATGCTTCAATTATAGAATATAGTGTTTCTGCCTAAGTATGTAGATTCTCAACTAGAATAGATTACAGGCAAACTCAAAATCCCTCTCAGTCTGAGTGTCTGTTAAACTAATCACTAGAAAGAAAATAACAATGAACAACCAATAAACTTCAAAGACATGGCAACTGTGGGATCTGGTGAAATTAGGAAATTGGGACAACTTGATAGAAACAAAAGAGATGGAATTTGCTTTGATGCATTTCAGGTCAAGTGTTGGAAATCTTTGGAAAGAAATCAAACTCTCCATTCTAGCCTAATCAAATCAAACAAGGTCCTGTTTGTATCTGCTTGTCTGGCACATTTTGAAAACTGAATTAAAACAGCAAAGGAGAAATGCAGGAACTATAGGATATGTATAAATACATGCACATGTGGTGATATCTGTTGTGGATGATAAGTTTTTTCTCTGTAAGTAGCCATGTTAGCAAACATAATAAGGCTTCTCTTACTTTTTCTTTTTTAACTGATTCAGCTTTGTCTGCTGATTTTCTTCCTCAGTCACTCTTATTTGATGTACCAAAGTGATAAATGTGCTTCAAGAACAAATACATAATAAAAATACACAAATGTTTTGAGGAGCCTGACTGCCTGTAATTATTTGCACAACCTGTATTTGATGGAAATACAATTATATTTTAATCCATTTAAGTCAGTCAGAGGGTCATAGGGCTTGGTTCAGTATGAAACCCAAAGTGTGTACTTAATGTTAAGCATGTGATTAAACCTGGTAATAGGCTTAAAATAAATTCTTCACAAGTTAGAGTCTAAAGTAACCAGGTTGAACAGACAGAAATACTGGAAAACACAAAGAAGTGAAGGTACTTGTTTGGTTTTATCCAAAAACCTTTGCTTTCTCTAAATCTCCACTTTCTATAACCTCTTAACCCTTTCCTCCTCCAAACAGTGACTGAAAAAATCCAACTTCCATAAGAATGTGCCATAATCAAAAAGCAAAAGTCGTGTAATACAAGTCAAATCCTTGTCGCACTTGTGGCCATACTACTTATGAGCAAACACAACTATTCAGGGTTTATGCCAAGAGTGCAGTTGTATTTATGATTATTAGAAGAGCATCTGTTATGCATGCTGTTAGAAAACAATGTGAAAATATACGAAATCTTACATGTGTATTTCATAGCTCATACTCACAAAATTCAAGGGAGCAAGGCCATTTTATACTGGCCAAATCCTCCCCTTAGGTTACTGACTTTAGAAGCCGTGGACACAGACTCTACAACTTAAGAGTAATCAAGATAACAAGGACAAATTTCTTTAAAGCATAGAGAAGAGCAGTCAAAAGGATGATGACAGAAGGGCAAGGAAGAACAAGGAAAGGGAAAATGTTGAAATACAGATTTAGCTAAAGTAAGGTGTGAAAAAAGTAAATATTATAGTAATAGTAAATATTATAGAAGAAGCTAAAGCTGTGAGCCCAAATCTGGGAAAAAGAATAAATGTGGGGTGAATTAAAAAAAGATAAACAGAAAAGATGGGACACATCGTTTAAAGTATGAAACCTGGTGCCAGAATACTGTGATGATGTGAATGAGAGTATCAATTAGATCTCAGAAGGTTGCTGTCTTTAGTAGGCTGGATTTTCAATCATGATCTTCTTGAATGTAATGGACAAGACTCACACGATTTTGTTCCAGGTTTATATACACAATAGAAGCAAAGTCTGTATGCACAAGATGTAGTTTGCTGTTACATTTTTGGCTGATGTTGGGATACTAAGACAAAATTCTGAAATGCCACAGAAAAATAAAAGTTTTAATGGCTTTCTAGGAAAGTAATAAGAATAATCCTGGCATTTAAAATATTATAGCTATTAAAATACCTATTTTTTTATGAATTTGGGTGAATTGATGGTTCAGAAATTAGTTCAATTTCAAGAGTAGTGTTCCATCTCCATCAGCGTACTGGATCAGAGAATAAACAATGCTTTGAGAAATATGAGATAAGCCACATATGGAAAAAGTTAAGAGTATTAATTAGAGCTTAAAGAAATAGAGGGGCTTAGGCTGTGGAAAAGTAGTATATGGAAGTATTTGTTTGTAAAAGGAAATTATGCAACATGGTTAAAATTAATATAAAATGTAAACTTTGTAAAAGGTGAAAAATGATACATTTACTAAATGCTTGATGCCAGGTTTCTATCCTTTACAAAGACTTCTGAATTATGGAACAGCTTTTTGATATGAATGCTACCATGTTTCTGCTGTTCTGAAAAAGCTTCAGAGCTTGTTTCGCTGTGAATCTCTCAATTACTGCAATGGAGATGGCTTCATATAGTGTATTTTCTGATGAAGCCACCGAAAAAGGTTTTTGATTTTCATCCTCCCATGGATTCATTCTTTTTTATCAGGTAAATCAAACAGCTTCTTTTAGGCAAAATTCACAGATTAAACAAAATATTTCAGTATGACTCTAAGGACCTGCTGCATTGAAGCGTGTGTTGCTTAACAAACCCAAAATTATTAAAGCCTGAAGAGGGCAGTAAAGATAAAGCTTTATTTTTCTCATCTTTTCACTGTTTTCAGTGTATGCGGTATTCTCAAAGTGCATTACTGAGCAGCACATATTTACAGGTGTTACACATTTCTGGAGCTTTGCTTTATTTGTTTTGTCTGGTGAAGAGGAAGCTTAGGGGAGACCTTTCTGCTCTCTATGACTACTTGAAAGGAGGTTGCAGACAGGTGAGCATTGGCCTCTTCTCCCAGGTAGCAAGTGACAGGAGAAGAGGAAATGGCCTCAAGCTGCACCAGGGGAGGTGCACGTTGGACATCAGCATGCATTTCTTTACTGAAAGGGTGGTTAAGCATTGAAATGGGCTGGCCAGGGAGGTGGTGGAGTCACCATCCCTGGAAGTGTTCAAGAAGTGACTGGATATGGCACTCTGTGCTAGGGTTTAGTTGGCATGGTTCAGTCAAAGGTTGGACTCAGTGATCTTGGAGGTCTCTCCAACCTTAACAGTTCTGTAATAAAATATACCATCAGGTTACTGAAGTCCTTAGTTGGGGTTTATCTGAGGGTCTGACTCCTTCATGTGACAGTGAGGAATTGGAAGGTATCCATCATTTACGAAAGTAGCTTGCAAGTAATGAATAGCATGAGCCGCCCTTGTTTCAACTGGGACATCTCCTTAGAACAAAACAACATTGTGTTCTGTAATTGGGTTAAAAGAATAATTTTGCAGATTGCCAAAGAAATGAGATGATGTTTTCATATTTTGTCTTAACCATTTTGAGGAGGCCAAGCTCCCTTCAGAAATGGAACAGTGGGAACAGAAGAGGAAGAGTGTTTTATACTTTTTCCATTCATCTGTCTTGGGAGATTCCTGACAGCCAGGTTTATATTGAAACTTGGGTCATTTTCCTTGTGTTAAGGGGCAGTGAATTTTATATGGTAAAAAATTATGTGTGTGTTGGGAGGAAACTGCAATTGCAGAACAGCAGATATCTAAATTGTTCTGAATATTGAGTATGTTCCTTTCTGACTAGGCATTGTTATTTGTCAAGTCTGCTATTTGCTTTAAGCTCTGGAAATAACATACCTTTTTAAAGCTGGCAGAAATGTATGTGTTTGCATATTTTATTTGTATGGATACACACATCGCCACTATTATGAAACTTGCTTTTAAAGGTATTTTGTATATACAGATGTAGTGGGCTTGTGTGTGTGTATGTGTATATTTATATGTTGCCATACAACTAGAGCATATGATCCATATCCATTAGGAAACCCTTTTGGAGAAATTTGGGAAAAATAGGATGAGAGCTTGATTTCTCTCTTTGAAGAAGATAACTGACAGAAGATACTCATTTAGTCAATAACTGTTAATTAAGAAAGTGGTGCTGAAGTGTGTGATGTTCCAGTAGTAAAGCAATGTCCAACCAATAGGGAGGATGACAATGTAGGATTCTTAACATTTGCTGACAGTTTCCCAAACATATCTTGCAACTCTTCAAAAAAGAAACAGCTCAGATTGTCTTCAGATCCCTTCTTTAGACAGCAGTGCAAAGACTGCCAGGTACCTTCCCCATTACTGAGTAGAGCTGTATTAGGGATGAACAAGTTCTTTGGAGTCATGGTAAAGAAATAAGGTAGGAAGAAAATACATGGTGAGGGGACAGTATTGAGAGCTGAGAATTAATTTTCCATCAGGGAATTCAGAAACAGCCGCTTAAAATGTAACACTGAATTCCTTTAGTTTATGAGAAGTGAAATATTTTGTGTTCATGCCAATCTCTTGAAACTTGTAAATAATTGTATTATTTTATTTTGAAAAAAATCAGTATTATTTTCTGAAATTGCAATAAAAGAAAAACATTTTGTTCTGGACAGAGACAGCATTTTCACTAGTATGCTCTACTGATCAAGACTCCATATCCTGTAGGGCATTTCCCTATGAAATATAGTTCAGTGTTCAAAGACCTCAATAGATTTTTTTTTTCCTAGACTTTATTAACTACAAATCTTCCCAATCAGATGTTGAGGCGGGTAGTGAGCTGATATAGTGGAGTGGCTGTGTTGAAACACAAGCATCAGCTGGCTGAGAAAAGAGACCATTACAATTAAGCACATTTAATTGTTTGGAATGGCTTTACTGTGCTTGAGATTTAGCATTGGAAAAATCATAAGGCAGAAGCTGAAAATAGTCCTTTCTCAGACACAGTTCAGTGAAACATTTAAACACATGCTTCAGTTCATCCCTGTTTAATAATGTATTTAAATAATATATTTAACTGTAGTCACATGCTGAAGTCCATTTCTTTCCAGGGCTTTTAAACAGAGCTTTCACTTTTACCCATATTAAAATAGCACAGTTGTCCATTTGCCAATATGTAGCTAAATTATATTTCTATTTTTAAAGTGAAGTACAAACACATACGAACCACATACTTTCTTCTGAGGAAGCATAAAATAACGTTGGAGTATTTTCTTCATAACACAGAGTTTCCACTGACTGTATTTATTAGCTGTTTGTTTCAGGTGCAAATAGACAAAAACAAATGCAGATTTGCTTGTAGTATTTCTACAATACACATGCACCCTAGTAACAATCACAGTCATAGAATCTTTGAATCACAGGATGGTTTGGGATGGAAGTGACCTTAAAGATCATCTCGTTTCACCCCCTCTCTGCCATGCACAGGGACACCTTCCACTAGACCAGTGTGCTCAAAGCTCCATCAAGCCTAGTTTTTGAACACTTGCAGGAATGGGGCATCCACACCTTCTCTGGGCAACTTGTTCCAGTGTCTCACCATCTTCATAGGAAAGAATTTCTTCTTAATAGCTAAACTAAATCTACCAAAAGTATCTCTTTTTTTTTAAGTGTTAAGATGTATTTTGGCAAAAAGTTATGAAAGATAGCACATGTTAGCCCACAGTAAATGGATCAGTACCTGTGAACAAGTTGACAAGCATATTTTTTCTGAGTAGTTTTACATATATGTTGGAATTGGCCTTCTTGGGGTTCTTTCCTCTTTTCTGAAATAAGAGATAGCACTTGGCGGTGAAGAGGGGCCCAGTGATGATGGCAGCACAATTGTATGTAACTGTGTGTCCTAACCTTTGGCACATTACCAAATTAACCAATATCCAATGAATCAAGGTAACATCTTTTTGCCTGGCACAATATGAGCCTGTTGACAATTTCTGTCTTTCAATTGTACTGTGCATAACCTTTATCCTTCTGGTTGGTATCTGCTGTAACCTGGATTATTGCCAGACTGAAAATAAAAGTGGTTACTTTTCTTTTTAGCTGAAGTAATCTGCTATTGATTATACTTGACCCTGGCAAACTTTTATTGTGGCACTCTTATGCTTACTATATGTCTGGTCACAAAGCACATCCCAGTTCTGTTATTTAGTCAGGAAATGCAGATTTGAAGTATAGAAAAAAGTATAGAATCCGTGATGTACTAGATAAACTTTGCTCTGCCATGCTTCTCATTTTGATTTGAAGTAATCTCTATTCAAATATTCACAGAAAATTTTCTTTTTCTTTTTCTTTTCTGTTTCTTTTCTCTTTTCTCCTCTTTTCTCCTCTTTTCTCCTCTTTTCTCCTCTTTTCTCCTCTTTTCTCCTCTTTTCTCCTCTTTTCTCCTCTTTTCTCCTCTTTTCTCCTCTTTTCTCCTCTTTTCTCCTCTTTTCTCCTCTTTTCTCCTCTTTTCTCCTCTTTTCTCCTCTTTTCTCCTCTTTTCTCCTCTTTTCTCCTCTTTTCTCCTCTTTTCTCCTCTTTTCTCCTCTTTTCTCCTCTTTTCTCCTCTTTTCTCCTCTTTTCTCCTCTTTTCTCCTCTTTTCTCCTCTTTTCTCCTCTTTTCTCCTCTTTTCTCCTCTTTTCTCCTCTTTTCTCCTCTTTTCTCCTCTTTTCTCCTCTTTTCTCCTCTTTTCTCCTCTTTTCTCCTCNTCCCCTTCCCCTTCCCCTTCCCTCTTTTTTTCTTCCCTTTCTACCTATCGTTTCTTATCCTGCCGTTCCAGAGATTAATAACAGTATTTTTTTTCTTGATTCTTAGAAGCATAGTCTATACTGCTGTGAACCAGACTGCTCTGTGATGCATTTTTTTGTACCTTGTTGCATTGTTTCCTGTGAGACTGGACTTAGAAAGGGCTCAGCTGCTGAGTTTATACTACGTTAAAAAGTGTGGACTTTAGCAGCCTCGTAACATGTTTTAAAATAGGACAGTAGACATTCCTGCAATATGGCAAAACCCTACCAGATTTCAGAGAAGCCCATTTTGATTAAAAAATTTGGATTTTTTTGAAGCTCTCCTATTAGGAGTGTGATATGTATTTATAGTACCCTCAGGTTCTGCACAATTAAAATGGTTAAACCTCTAGTCCTTTTAGTAGCTCACAGCTTTATTACTGAAGTTATTTTGTAGATTTTATGCTTGGAGCAAGGTCAGTGTATTGCACTGTATAAATTATTCTAAGTAATTGCTCAGTTATTTTATAGCTTAGTCACAGGATTTTTTTATTATTAAACATAGTCTTTTCTTTAAGGCTAGGAAGAGAAGGTCACTATAAATCACATGGCAGCTTGCCATTTGGGGTTTCAGCTTTACCTGTGATAAGGATTTAATAACAATCTGGCCCAGACACCAGTTCCCTCTCAATTACCTTTCCACATGGGCATTAGTTCACACTGTTTATTAAAAACTCCCCTTGTAGTTGTTTTAATGGAGTGTTTCAGATTAATGGTCCCTGTGGAGTTTAACTTCATTGCACTTCATTAAAGCTGGATTGTACAAAAGGTTACTTCAATTAAATCCAGAACTCGACCTTAAATCTGTGTGGATTTTTTTCAGAAAATGTGGTAAAATTTCTATGCCAATCCTTTGAGATTAACAGGGCAACATCCTTTTTGGTGACTGAAGTTCAAGGTATGTTATATCTGTTCCAAATTTGCTTTCAGATTAACATTCAGATTTCAGGAGATTAGAAGATGAAAGCAACTGAACAGTGTATGATCTATAAAAGAATTGGCTAAGCAGTTTTGTTAGAAATAGGGCAGCGTAGGGAAACTTGAGCACTTTTTCTTACAGCATTTGCTGGATGTTTCACAAAACATCTGTGAGGAAGTTTATCCACAGTGCAGGTGAAAGTGCTTCTATAAACAAAACTCTCATAATTTCTAAACACAAGCCCCACAGCTGACTGCAAAATACACTACCTTTTTTGCATGGGTAAGCCTTTCAGTGCAAAAATCTTCAGTGTTCTCATTTCCTTTCCAAATGTCCTTGCAATAGCAGGTGTTAGAGAGGTATCCCACAGTAAGGTGGAAAGAAAGGTTGATGCAGATCTTTGCTGGGAGTGAGGTCAGTTGGTTCAGCAGGGAGAGAAGGAACAGTGGAGTGATAATGAGGTTTTCTTAAAGAAACAGATTAGCTTGCTAGTCTTTCTGAAGAAGAGAATGGTTTCAGTGTCCTAGAAAACTGAGCAGAGGTATTGAATTTGATGGGGTGGAGAAACATAGCAATCTAGGTTGGACATTTTAAGAAACACTATAATAGCAGGGTTTTTTTTTTCATTTTACCTGAAGTCTAGGTAAGATTTTAAAAAATGGTCTAAGTGCAGCAGAGAATAAAATTATATGTGTATGTGTTAATATATTTTATCAATTTTAGCATTTATAATATTGTTATTATGGTGGACTCCTGATGTTCCAGTCTAGATCTGATTCCTAAGGATTCTAAGAATTCTAAGGATTCTTCAAACCGTGAAATGATATGAGGTTATAGAGTAGTTGAAGACAGTGTACAACACAAGTAAGTAGCAGGGAAGTCGTGTTTACAGTAGTTCTAAATTGTAGTATTGTTGAGGAGTGGCCTAACTCTTGTAAACAATTGGTTATGTTGGGCAATGGATATGGCCTCCTGCTAAAGTGGGATTGACTTGGTCCCAGGATCTACTGGGAGGTGTATTATTTTATAAACTTTAAGACAATCTCTTGGATAAAGGTGCCTGTTAGACATTTCTTTTCCAAACAGTGACTTGACTTAACCAGCTAGCTAGTGTATAGTAAAGAAAAATTTCTGTCCTCTAATGATATAAATCTGTAAGTCCAGTCTGTAATTTTCCCATGTATAAAATTAGATTTATTTTGTATCATCTAATGCATCCATTATTAGCCTGGGTTTTCTTGGGTATCAGAGTATTCAGTGTTGCTTTTATTACCAGTTTTCCCTCTGAAATTCTTGTCACTAAATTCTTGTCAACAGGTACAATAATCTCTAGTGTAGCAGTATAGATGATTTTTGTACTAAGAAAGTTTGTAACAATCTCTTGTTAACAGAATTAAAACAACTGTAGAGGGAGGAAGCAACAATTACTACTTTTATCATGATCTAAATAAAAATTTAAAGTCTTGATATTTGTTTCTGTGTATATACAGAAACAAAGTGTGAAGGCCGTAGTGTTCCATAGATTCACACATACATCCTGAAATTACTGAGATTAAGCAAAGATCTAAATATTTAGCAGTAGACATTTTGAAGTTATTTTTAGATGACTCATCATAGCAGTTATTAAATGTTATACTTAAAGATATTTGTTTAGGAAAAGTTTATACGAATTTATATAAAGGAAGAACATTTGTCATGATCTTTAAGAGCTAGAATAATATATTCTTTGCTAAGGGGAAGTGTATTTCAGATACAAATTATTTTTAGAGGTGGATCTTATATGTATCACAGTTTCAAGACAGAATATTGCCCAGCCTGCATCTGCAATGGGCACAAGAGATTAAAAAATGTATTTAGGCTTTCTATTTCAAGATCATTACTATTTAAGATGTTCTTTCCAAATAGTCACATCAAACACCTTTTCTCCTTTTGGGTAAGCTTGTGGAACTAAACAGAAAAGTTTTTTGTTATTAAATCTTTCTAAAGTACTGGGAGATCTCTTAGTCATGACCCACAATCAGTTCAGACCATTCTGGTTAGTATTTTGAATTTCCTCCTGTGATTTTGAAATAAAGAAATCTATAAAATGAACCAACTGGCTTCCTCTCCCCTGTCCCACAAAGTCATCTTTAAGCTATCAAACACAGTCTCTTCTTAAAATAACTGATTGAATAAGCACATGCTATTTTGAATCAGATAGTATAAAGAGCTGTTTGTAAAACCCCAAGTATTGTCTGTATTCTGAAGCACTTTATTTTTCAATGAGCCAGCTGGACTTAAAGGGTGAGCTGGTAGTACAAAATGTTAATACAAAATTATAATTGAAATAGATACAAGAAAGTCAACAGAGGGAAAAACCATGTTTCTCTCAATATAGGAAGGAGAGGATAGTCCACTGACAATATCAAAGGGCAGACTTGGTACATATGAAATTAAGATTAATTTTCACAGGATCAATAGATAGGTTTTGCAATGCACTAAGATAGGACATCATGAAGAATAAATGCATTTAAAAAGAGAATACATGAGTTAATGCAAGAAAATGTGAGCCAGTGTTTTGATGAAACTTTCAACTAATAAAATCTTTGAAATGTAATTGCTGGAAGGTAGAATGGCAAAATGAGGCAAATTTCTTCTGTACCTTCTCTTTTTATGCTCTTCCAGATAGCTTTTACTTTTGTTACTGGCCTCTGTGCAAGACAAGCTGCTGCACTAGTTACACTTGTGGCTGTCAAGCTCACTTTGAAGTCAGGCCTTGGCTGTGGTTGTGCAGTGGCATTAAGTGGCATCACTTCAAGGATGGAATTTACAGAAAAGGGAGCAGTTGTATCTCTGTGTTTGGGGATTTTTTAGTAGTTTTGTTGTTTTTTGGTTTTAATTTTTGAGCTTTCTGCATGCTTACTGCTTTTACTGTGGTATTGCTTCTTCCCTTATGCTTTGTTATAGTTATACAAAATGCTGAGGCTGGAGCTGTCATCACATGTAGGTGGTGAAATGACTGGTGCAGCAGCTGTCTTTTCAGCAGGACTAGAGTTTTACATCTGCCTTGGCTCTGCCAACTCTGTGGCTTCCTGCTGGTTTCCATTTCTGCATAGAAGTCATCTGCCTGGAGCTCAACATAAGCATGTCAAAGAGAGTGCTGGTAAAACAAGGTCCAGTATGTCCTCTGCAAAATGAATCTATTATTGTTTGTCAAACTGCTCTGAAAACTGGGAAATTAATCTTTTAGTTTCAAATCACTACACACAGAGCTCATGACAGAAGGAGAAATACATTTGTTTCATCTATAGCTGATCAGAAATTGTTTATCAGATATGAAAGATCTCCTCACTCCCCCTGCCTGTTTCAATCTGCAAAAATGAAGGATGCTCTGCCAGTCCAGCAATGCTTTTCAGTGTATGCTTTCCTCCAAGCACAATTTAGGCCATTGGTGCTAATACTACTATTCATATACTTACATTAGAGAGTGAGTAAGTTATTTGTGGCCTGGAGTACATGGGCATTATGCAAGCTCTTGTCTGTGTGCGTATCTCAGATGAAGATTGAAACAGTTTTCAAGTATTTCAGAATGTAACATCCCTCTTCTTTCAACGTGCCAGCCTATTAGGGCACATCATATTGATACTTGCCTCACGAATCTGACTCCTCACAGGATGCTGTGTTAAATTCAAGGTCATGGGGTTAATCTTCAAAGTCCTTCACAGAATTGGTACATGTTACCTCAGAGAAACTCTCTTTGTGAGTACAACCTCTCCTGACAGCTGTGTTCCTCAGGAATTATGAAGCTGTCAACCTCAAGGGTGAAGCCTGAGAGAGCAGAAGACAAGGCCTCCTCAGCAACACAGCCAAAGCTTTGGAAATTATTATCTGAGTAGATAAGAATGACCACAAATCTCTCTGTCTCCTAGGCAAAGTATAAAACTCACTATAACTTAGCTCCCATGGGCACAACTAAAGACAATAAAGATAGAGGATAAAAAGGTTAGCAGTAAGAAAAGGAAGAGCAAGAGAGAAGGAGCAAGGAGAAAAATTGCTCTTGCATTGCTTTCTCAAAATAAAAGCCTTAGTTCTGGTTTGGGACAAATAGTGTGAATATTTCATATATTACAGAGAAGGCATTTAGATTTGTTCATTAGACTTCAGCATATAGGCATTCATTTTCGTGCTCCTAAGCTGATCTCAGTTTCTTTTTAATGTAATATTAACACATTATGAGTAATGGAGTACATGTCAGAACAGCTATATAATGGCAATAAAATGATAGGTAGTTCCTTTTAATTATTAAAGAAATGTTTTTTAGCTAATCATATTCAAATATGTCAAATTTCACTAGCTGTCTTACAATACAGAAAGATGACAAATTGTTTCATCAGGACGAGAATGCTGTATGTACTTCTAGGTAAGAGAAATATCAAAGCCACTAACATGTGATCTGCAACCTTTATGACAAAGGTCTGGCCCTTTATCTTTCTGTGTTTTCTTGGGATTTTCTGCCTTTGACTTCAAACAATATGCATGACTCTTGAAAGTATTAATTAAATGCTCATAAATTAAATGCTCATAAATCTGTAGTGTAACTGTACATCACAGAAAGAGAAAAGGAAGTTTTGGATGTTAATTGATGTGAAAAGGAGACCTATAGGAAAAAATACCCCTAAGTGTTGCTTATTTGCAAGAGGGATCTAGTGGCACTTATCTGCTCTGAATGGCAAAGTCTTACCGTTATACCTACTGACTAAAATCCACAATCTCTGTCCTCACCATTGGAAAACGGGTCCTCGAAACCAAATATTTAACCATCCCCATATAAGTACTTGAAAGATATATTGTTGCTAGGCCTTAGCTTATATCAAACCTATGTTTCTGGTGACTATGCCCTGTCCTTAAGCAATATTTTACTAAAATACAGATATGTAGAATGTCTCTTGATGCTTTAGTTCAGCTTTTTACAGACATCACTGCTGCTTTGAACCTGCAGGTCATACTTCTGTGACAGTGCTATCTCTTGTGGTTCAAGGATATTTGTGCTCATTTGGCATCCCCTCAAAGGCTATGATGTAGCCTACCGAGCTGAATGAGAATTCTGCCACTGACAGTACTTAGCTCTTAGTGAATGCTGAATTTGAGCCATTGCTAAGGAATAAGAGGGATACAGTACAAATTTAAATACCCCTTTATGAGCACAGAGTAATGCAAGTTCCCTCTCTCTTATGATAAAACATAAAAGATTCTATAAAATTCATATATCTTTTTCCTAAAATAGCTTTACTGTTGACATTATAGCTTCTGAGAAATTAGCTGCTATCTTCTTTCATCTGCAGGCAAAACACCTGCTACTTGTAAGTGATTGTTAGTTAAATCACTTAAAAGATTGGCACTTGTTTTAAATGGCAATTAAAGTATTGCATTAAGTCACATTTGTTTCTACTGTAGTTAAAGTTCAATAACCTAGTGTACCTTGATGTGTACCACATGTCATAGTTGGAAGCTACAGGTCAAATGTAAAGACACTGTAATAACAGGCAATAAAATACAGAAATAGCCTGTCAGGGCCTAGACATACAAAGCAATGCAGGACTGTAGGGCTTGTGGCTCTTGCACTTCTGTCAGCACATTTCTGCCATTAGTTGTAGGTATTAGAGACAGAGATAGCTGAATAGAGAAATGTATTTGTGACCTGTTCTCCCTTTGGTAAGATGGTAAAAATGTTTCCGAGTAGTTGGAATAATGATGATTTTTGACTGCTTTCAAAGTTGGTTAACAGAAGATGTACTTATATAGCTTAGCAAGACATAGGGAAAATTATGAATCTATTCACAAATAACCTTCAACCATTACAAATTTAGGTGCTAAAACCACTCTGTGCCTTTTATCTTGGAAGAGAAAGTAGCCTTTATTAGGATCCATGTATACCCTCTTATTTTCTATACCTTTTAAAAAGGAACACATCTTGTCCTGTAAAAATGCAAGAAACCAGCTTACCTGAAATATATTGAACATCTCAGAAGCTTGTGGTATGAAATCCTTAATGTCAAGCACAGTGACTGGTACTGAAATAGTTAAGCATTGAATAGGAAAATACAGTTTACTGTGCTGCAGGCATCAGTCATGGCACTGGGTGGAATAAAGTAAGTTCAGGAAATAGATATTGCTTCCATCAGAAAACCGATCAATTTTGGATCTATGTATAATGCAGTGTATCTATTATTGCACTGAAAGGTATCTGTCTTCCAGTCAATGCATCTTTTAAAAATATGCCATGGAAAGATTTCTGTAAGAGGAGATAGTTTGTGAATTGTGCTGTTGCAACTGGTCAGGGGTCTAAAATATTTGTAAAATGCAGTTAGTGTTTAAGATGTACGCATTTTGATCAAAGAGGTTTTTCAGGCTGACTCACCACGTGGACACACATCTGTTAAATGTCAGACATTAGGTAGTACTACCAAATAACTCCTGAAAGAATCACTTTACATTCCCCACAAGTCACAACTCACATTAGATTCAGCTTTCTGTTGCATAAGGAATTGTTCCTAGCAGGTTGTATATATGTGTGAGACAACAGGGGCAAGAATGATTATGATGAGTGTTGCTGTCAAATCATTGTTATGCTTACTACCATAAACAGAGGCACACAGCTCTAGCACCTGCCTGCTCCTTTGTTGTAAACAGCTAGGATCAACTGAAATATATTCTGACAACAAGACCTGGATTAATAATTACTTTTGTTATAAATGCAGAGTTGTGCCTTGCTTATCTTTTATGAATGTGGTGCAGTCATGCAAAACTCTATGTTGCCTAGCAGATTTCCTGGAAATGAAAAGAAAAGCCCATGAGATCAAAATTATAGTATTTTCTGAAATTGTAACAACATTGAATGAGCATTCTAGCAGCTGAGGCTTTCAAGGGGGAGCAGACACCATCAGTTAATTGGCCATTATTTCTCTGTCACAAAGTTTAAATCAAATAAAAATAATTAATTGCCTCATTCTAAATTCCTGTCTGTGTGTGAGATTCAGGTGTTGTGGCTTTTTTCCCATGTGTTTACAGGTGAAATACTCTGGATTTTTTGTAAAAGCTTGTGTTTTGTGTCCGCACTGAGCATATTAGTGGCAAAGGTATGTCCTTTGTCATGATACTGGATTTGTTAAATTAGCAACAAAACAGTGGTGAGAAGTTTATATTCCTGGATTTTTTTAAAGTTGAATTTCTTTGCATTTCATTGTGTGATCTCAGAATGAAAGCTTTTATAAACTTAATTCCAAAAGAAAAGAACATAAAGGGACTAGGGAAAAGGGACAGTGACAGTCTGTAATTCATCTTTTTTTCTTCTGCTGAATTTAACAGAGGGAGTTTCTTGCCATCATTCTGTTTATCAGTCTGTGTTTTCCTGTTCTTATCACTCTGATTTCTCTTAAAAATTTTTAAGATAATTTTATTTTCATTTGAATTCCACAATGAATTAGTAATTCTCAATGTCCTGTTTTTCTGCATGAAATACATGGCTGCAATGAATATATGGTGAGTAGAAAAACTTGGCAGCTATTGAAATACAAATGTGATGCCCATGTACTTTAGTTGCTGGTAAATATGCAAGTACTGCAGTGGCAAACAGCATGTTCACTGTAGGGTAGCCTTTGTACACTGTGGTTAACTGGAACCTTGATTTCCACAAATTGTCCTTTAATGTAACATTTTAAATCTATCCTTTAACATAAATATTGCTTGTGAAATTTTCTTTTTGAGAACTACTTTGTTATATGAAAGACATTTGCTATAGTCTTTAATGTATATTTACTTTGAGGTTTTTTTCTTGTTAATAAAATAATTGACCAGAAATCATGTTTACTGTTTTGTCCAGGGGAAATAATGTGAATGTACTTTGGTAAGCATTTCTGCAGGAAGTAAGGATTTTCTGGTACCCTGCGGGATTAGAACTCTGAATTTGTTCTTCCATGTGGCGAATGTTTTCCATGCCACCTATGATGACTGATGTCAGACTCTATCAGGGTCACAGTTTTACTGCTTTTTGTGTCCAGAGAACTCGTGGACTCCATATGTTAGTCCAATCAAGAAGCATAGTGTTTTTATAGAGTCAGATAATTGCCTCCTATGGTTCTGTTTTTACTGGCAGAAAGTAATTTTTAAGCATTACCTGACCTCCCAGTTCTGGTAGATTTTAGGTTTTCCATCAAAACCAGTCTTCTCCCACTCCCTTCTGCATGTAGTTAATTCCTCAGTTCTAATGACCCACATCTGTCATGGTGAATGTGACAGTAATTCAGAAGTGTTATAAGACGCAGCAGTCACATTACAACTCACTGAAGATAAAGTAACTGTTTCTAAAGTTAGATCAATTACTTTGGTATTTAACTCCAGATTTATATGGGAAATATTGTTTTTCAACCTTTAAAATTATTCTCTTAATTTTACAGGATCTCTTTTACTAGTAGGAGCTTAACTGACAGTATGTAGGGGATGCAGTGAAGGATAAGACAGAAAGAAATCTTACTAAATGGAAAGAGTGCATGAGAGAGATGATTAAGGAGAGATAGTAATTTTCCTTCAATCAGAGATTAAAGGGAGACAGACACAGCAATTTTAACTGGTTTGTACATACATGCTGAGAGATAATTTTTAAAACATTTAAAATTGTACATGTGAGAATTTTCCTTTCAAGTGGAAGGAGTGTTTTCTCTGCCAAAACCAGGAAATATTGGTGATAGACAAAAACATGAAAAAAATTTTCTTGCTCACTAACCTTTCCCTTTGAAATTGTATTAACTTTAGATGGAGTACCTGCTGTCACTTTATAAAACCTTATAAAGTACAGAATTTAGCAAACCATTGAACTATTGGATGGTAGAAAGAGAGGCTTGAGCAATATAAATGGATTGAATCTCTGCCTAAAGATATTAAGCATCATAATCCTTAGTGAGAGATTTTCAGCTATAGATCCATACTGATTTGGGTAACAAATACCACTTAGAGTACTTATATGTCCTTCGTCTTCCAAGTCATAGCCTTAGCACGTAGCTGTGGATTTTTGGCAATGACACTGAAGCCTAATGTCTAATGTCTAATTCTGCTCTTGCACTGATGCTATTGTGTCATTCTGGTAGATTCCACTTCTGATTTAAAGCTGTTTAAGGTATAAGTGAGAAGTGAGTAAGGCTCAATGACTTCAGGAGAAGTCCGTGAGCAAGAGTACTGTGGTATTCAGGCCCAGGACTTCTGCATAGGTCAGTGCAAACTTGTCATTGCTTATGTCGCTTCAGGCAAGGGAAGTTAAAGTGCAAATTTGGTAATGTTAATTATCATTCAGTAGGAAGTTATTAGATTGTAGAGATTATTAACCTTCCTTGCCAGAGAGCTCTGCCACCCTTTTATCTAATTCTAGGGAAAAAAGACAGCTGTGAGGGCAGAAGCCTAATTTCTTCGCAGCAGGTAAGACATGTCTTTAAGATATTTTAACAGAAAGTGATTGTAGAGGGGTGAGATGAGGTTGATGGGTTAAAAATGTGGTATGGAGTGTATTCCTTCTTCACTATAAAACTATAGTCTCGTTCATTTAGGCAAAAGATTTCTCTTCCACAGCAATATACTTTAGTCTCTGCAAACTTTACTCTTATATTCAGAATGAAAGATAAAAACAACAATTCCTCATCATTTAGCAGCTCTTAGGTTTACTTGATACTAGGTTTTTTTTTTCTTTTTCATGCTGTTTTCTGTCTTACCAAACTTGTATTTTATGGTAGAACCTACTGTAAATGAATAGAGCTCTTTCATCCTACACAGGATCCAGCTTTGGCTCACTCATCTCCCAAGTAAATCAAGTAATTTTTATATGTACTACCACTACATTCATTCATACATTTGCTGAAGGCTTAAAATCTTGTCAGTAGTGGTACTATTTTATCTGTTCTCTCAATGAATGAATAAGGCTATATAAAACAGGGATGATGCAGTGTCATTATAAAAAATGTGGCAGTTTTGCAGACTTGGGCTCATAATGTCAAAGTGTATTAGACTGTTTAAAGAGCCTGGACTATGTGTTTACAGACAATATCAAACTCCTAAATCCCATTGGTAGTGGTTCACAGGCTAATTCAAAGTTGCCTTACAAAACCTCTGCTTGTTTTTCTTACCTAATCATGGACAAAAGTCCACTGACTAAGTTTTGATGTTAAAATTTCCTATGAGTCTGAACTTTTGCTCATTAGCCTGCCCAGTAATAGCCTGTATTTCTTTGGTCCCTGGAAGAAGCTTTCCTTTTCTTTGGTACGTGCTCTGAATGTGCTTTACTACTTGGGATCACTAGAGCAGACAGTGAAGAAAGTTTGCAACATCCTCTTTCTGCAAAGAGTAGCTCAGTGTTTAGAGCTCTTATTGATTAGAATCCGTCATGTCAGACTGGATCAATTCCTTCCCTTGCCTTGGAAGGTGTGAAGACAATTTAGATATGTCTCATATCACAAAAATATTCTTCAGAACCTGAACTTAATATTTTTCAAGTGGAAATATCTTCCCTCTCTGAGTCAGCATAGAGAAGAGTTGACTGCCATTTATTTTACGACCACTTTCTAAGTATTTAAAATTAATTTTCCTTTTTTTTTCCTAGATGAAATCAAAGAAGGTAAATACCTTTCAAGCTTTAATCCCAAATAACATTTTTTTCTAAGCTTGTTGTATTTTTGTTGGTTTTCTTTTGGACTCTTTCAAGTTGCTATGTGTTCTTGTTAAAGCCATTATCTAAGACAAGGCACATTCCTTTTATCTGAGTGCTCAAAGCAGTCAGTAAAGTGAAATAATTATTCCCACATTACAGATAAAATTCCAAGTAGTATATTTGAAGATGAATTTCAGTATTCTTCAGTGCATTTTCCATTGTTATCTCCTTACTCAGTTTATGGTTGATTTGCCTCTTCTTCATAGTAACTAACTTAGGCAGATGTTCCGAATATGAGAATTGGTTATTGGATTTCTTCACCCTGAGTACAGTGTTACCCCCGTCTTTGTGAATTTCAGCTTCTGATTTTGAATAATTTCTGCAAATGTTTATAATCATCCTGGAAACAGAGGTGAATTTAAAGTATTTACAACATTGTCAGGCTTTGTTACCTGCGAGTTTGTTATTTTCTATTTTCCTGGTTCTTCACACTCCATGTTGCCTGTTGTTCAGATCATCAATGAAAATATTGACTAGAAGTAGGGGATTTGTTTGGTTGTTGTTGTTGTCTGTTCGAAATACATTCTCAATTTGACATGGAACTGCTGAAGTCTTTACTTGGGAGATTTTTTTAAGGAGTTGTTCTGCCATGTTACAGTGAATTAATGCAGACCAGATTTTCTTAGCATACTTATGAGAATGCCGTAGAGAATATTTAAAAAAAAAAGAAGTAATGCTAATGTTTATCACATCTATTGCTTCCCTGTTATCCATTAGCTTGCAACTCTGTCAACGAAATAAATGACACCAATTTGATACAACCTTTTTTCTTGACAAATCCATGTCATATGCTTTTTATCATCTTATTTTTCTTGAGGTGCTTATAAATTGCTCAATAATACATTCCAGAATCTTTTCAGGAATCAGTTAGGCTGTCTCCAATTCCCCAGTCCCTTCTTTCTCTCCTTCTTAAAGATGGTACCAATATTATCCTTCTCCAGTCCCCTGACACTATCCAGTGAATTTTAGAAAAATCCGTTGGAGAGACTTTCACCTGGTTCACTGGGTCCTAAAGACAGAATATAACCAAGCTTTGCAAACCTGCATACATTCAATTTATCTAAATATTTCTTAACCTGTGTTTTCCCTAACTTGGCTAATTCTTCTGTCAGTTTTAAAAATATCTGTTTACAATTCACCTTATTTGTAAAAAAATAAAGCTATTTGATAAATCAACGTTTTTGTTATCACTGACTCACCTGACTTTCCTGTGAAACAATTAACCTGTATTTTCTTCTGGTTTTGTTTTTTAGCTTCTTTTTCTGGTTCTTTGTTAGTTGATTGGTGTCTCGGCCTTTTTATTTCAGCTCGGTGTGTTTGTGTTTTATATTCATGGTACACTTTCTATAGTTCTTTTTGACTTTCAGAGTTCCTAGAGAGGTCTTGAAGTAATCATTAAGGTTTTAATATTTTTTCTTCTTATTGAATTAGTTGGAAAATGTGGTTTTAATAATGTGTCTTTAAGAGATTTTGGTTGCTCTCCCTATGGTTGATGCAGTCCTTGCAAAGGACCAAACACAGCTTTTGCTTTAAATATTGCTGTGGAGAAATGTTATTTAGTGGCTTTTGAAAGCTTAAAGCCATGAACTCTCTTATTAAGTGATAGATTCAAACCGTCTTCCACTTTCTCCCATCAAAAAACCTCAAATTAAGTTTTAATTAGATATGGGCCTTTTTTTCCTCCTTTACATTCTGTATTTCATTTCTATATAAAAAATCTTGTATTTAAATAATGGCTTCTGTGGCTTTGTCAGCATTCAGGACCATAAAAACATACATTTTCTTCAGTATTTATTAGATAAATCAACTAATATAATTTGCCTTTACATACTATTCAGGATTCACCTGATTTCGCAGCTTGTGGTGAATGGGGCAGCATTGCTGGGTTGGTGGGGTTATTTTTTTTTTGTGTGTGTGTGTGTTTTTTGTTTATTTGTTTGTTTTGTTTGTGTGTGTGTGTGATTTGAATTGTCTGTAATTAATTTTAGATCTATTGAAGGGCTCATTCAAGGCTTCTTAACAAGATAAACAATTTGAAGTGTGTTGTCTCCAAAGATGAAGGTTTTGGTTGGGGCAGTTCCTACTTCGGAAGTGGAGAAGGTGAGAAATGGAGATAAGATCATAGAATTATACAATGGTTTGGGTTGGAAGGGACCTTAAAGATGATCTAGTTCCAAGCCCCCTGTCTTGGGCAGGTAGGATGGAATTCTCTTGAAGAACCCTGAAAATTATGCCCTTGCCTTTCCTGCTCCCAGGAAATTCATTTTTAAAATATGAAATACAAAGGATGGAGGGGATTCCTTGTTGGTTACAGACACAAAGAGTTCCCTAAAATTCTTTCTTGTGAGTGGTATCTACTGCTCTATGTCTTGGGTCTGTAAGGGCCCTGTAAGTAGAATGGTATAATTTTACTTCCTTTTCACAATCAGTTGTTTTACATGGCTTTCTGCCTGGCATATGCCTGATAAGGGTTTAGCTTAGTGGGAAATATGAAAGTTATTTTCTTGTTACTTTAGATGTGCTGCAATAGATTTCTCTGCAGAAAATAACCGTGGCCTGGAGTCAGCCAAGCACATGAACATGAGTGTGACAGTTGTTTACTATGAATAGGTGCTTTTTGAAACTGGAGCCTAAATTTATGTGCTTACCTTTGTGCAAACTGAGTCCATACAAATGACCACTCTAAATTGGATGAATCGTGAAGTTTCTTTATGCTTGCTGCCATTTTATAAATCAAATAATCCAGTGTTTCTCCTGTTCTCAAGTTTCATTGTTAGGTTAGCATTGTAGAGTACAGTTGAATTTCTTGTTTAAATCATCTTTAAAAGTGTCCTGAGATTTCTTTCTGTGGAAAAGTACTATACATCTTGAATTTGTTGTTGGGAAAACTTTGTGCCATAAAATTGATGTAGGGGTCAACCGTTTCTAAAGATTTAATGCCAAAGGGATTTTTTTTTGAAGATAAGATGATATTAATACACAAGATTGTTTTTTAAGATTCATCACTGTTAGAATGGCTAAATTTTCTTGGACATGATGATAGATTTATTATATCATCTTTACAGAGATTTCTCTTGCCTGCATTAAACTTAAATGTTGAGTATTCTGTTAGGCAACCGCCCTCAGTTCCTCTTCACTACTAGACAGAAAATTGCTGTGCTCATCCATTTTGTAGCTAAAGTCAAAGAACTATAGGGAAATTGATAACTATCTGATTAAGTAATTGTATCATGTGCATTAAAAGAAATAGTTGACCAAAATAGCATGAGAGTTGGTGCTGATCGTGTCCTTTTCTAAAATATTTGATACAACATTAGATGAACTGTTGTACGTAAATGGAGACAGAGGAACTGGGCAAATCAGCTTGAAGGGTTGAGCTCCGTAGTTCAGCACGTCAGTGACATTTTGTCTTGTTGATTCAACTTTGCCAAGTGCACAAATAATCTTCACCGACTGGTAACCAAGAAAACAAGACAATATTCTTTTCCTGGGAATCTTTGCGTTGTTTTGCAGTGGACACTGGATGATAAAACAAAACAAATAATCCAGTGTAAAAGTTCAGAAAGAAGAATCAGATTTTTCTAGTTTATGCACTTTTATTTGGGTCATTACCTATCAAGGATGAAGATGTCAGGAATGGGAAATGTACTTTGGAAAAAGTATCCAGCAAGACAGGTGGAGAACTGAGACCATGGTGAACAGCAGGATCTCCCAGAGGTATCAACAGATACTGTATTCATGTCAGCAATGTTCAGCTTTGTTGGGTTTTGCCCATGCTCTTCCTGCCATTGGTGGAGGTTGTCATTGTTGTCTTATGAGAGAAAAATAAGCTTCTTTTTACAAATGTCAGCCTAACACGTCTTGACACATCTATGATTTGCTTGTACTGAAGTATTAGTACAGCAACGGCTTTGCATGTTGTATGTTGATATGCACTGTGTCACTGTGCCCAGCATCTGGCAATTATCTGTCACTTTGCAGCATTTTAATTTTTACACCTTAAACTGAAGGGAAGAGCAGAAGGAAAGACACTGTTAGTACAGTATCTTGATGGATTAAACATGGAGAAAACACAGAAGAAAAGGGGAAAAAACACATTAAATATTTATGAATTCTTGCTTTATACTGCTTATTTTGATGCGACTACTTTATTCCACGTGAGTAGGTCACATACCATCCAAAGAATTTCATTTACTCTGGTGTTTTGATTCTCATTTTTTAAAAACATTTTTTTCAACAGTTGGGCTTTGTAATTTTTATATATCTAGGAGTGTATGTAGTATGAATGGTCCTTTTTCTTTTTTTTTTTTTTAAGAAATACAGTAGTAAAAACAGGTACAGATGTAGTATGCAGAATATTTAAACCATGTGTCTTGTCCTGATTAATGAAAGAGTTCTATCTGTCAGTTTACCATACTTCAGATTTTATTTGTGTGGTGCAGCCTTTGAGCTGTTTATTTATTTTGCATACATGATACATGGGCTAAACTTGCACCTTTTTCAGTGAAACCTGCAGGATAGGATAAGCTTTCAACATCACGTTGTCCTTTGCTTATCCTGGTGTGAAAAGTAACGTCAATTTGTCCAACAAGAAATGTGAAGAGCAGATAAACAAATGGTTATATAGTCTTTTATTCCTCTCAGTTCATTGTTGTAGATGCAGTTTTTATCAGGTAAGTACTCTGCTTCATGGTAGCTAATGAA
Source organism: Climacteris rufus (assembly GCA_013398175.1). Taxonomy (NCBI): domain Eukaryota; kingdom Metazoa; phylum Chordata; class Aves; order Passeriformes; family Climacteridae; genus Climacteris; species Climacteris rufus. The sequence goes on from VZRZ01000655.1 coordinate 610,144, forward strand.
AAGTCTGTATCCAGTTGGGTAGAGATATAATCCAGACATCAGGAACTTATAACTACAATAAATCTGTAATGCACCAAAGGGAAGTTAACAGAATTTGACAGAAAGATTTTTAGAGCAAGAGAAAGACCTATATGTCTCTCACTTAGGATACCACCTAAGTTCTTTAGCTGTTGAATGTCAGCTCAAGCCTTGCAGACCAGATGCAGGATTATTTGAATGCTTAATTGCAGGCACTATGTTGTGCCATTTTGTTAGCCATAGCACGTGTGTGGCATTGCAGACAATGAAACATGAATATTTAGCTACTTCTCAGGGAATTCCTTTATCAGCAGAACCCCACTGAGTACAAGCCTTGCTAGGGAAGCAGAGGCTAAGTACTGTGCAGAATTGCATCACCCAATTGCTCAAAGCTTCCACCACATCTAATGCAGGATGTGTTTAAAAAGGCAGCACTGCTCTGTCATTGTTTAAAAATCAGCACTGAGGATTACAGGGAGAAGGGATGGAAGGAAAAGCTTAGGTACGGCTTGAATCAAGAAATCTGTAGTTTCAAACTTCGTGTTCAGACTGCACCTTGAGAACGCCTTTTTTACTAGATTTTCACAGCCTGGTTTTAAAGCAAGCGTAACTTGTCTTTAGTCAGGCCTAACAGTATAAAAACTTAACTCATCTTTAGTTTCACCTGAGGGTCTGGGGAGCAGTTGAGCCCACAGATTCCCATTGAACATCCATTTAGTTAGTACTGGGTAAACACATCCCATTATGGCATTTGTAGGACTGGGATCAATTAAAGAACATTGACTCATTGCATCTTTCTAAGCATTGGTTTGCATTATGTTGAGAGAAAGATGTTGAATGGCTTACAAATATTTTCACTTCAGGATGCATACTTCAGGAAGCTGATGAAGTAATGAGAACTGGCATTCCATTTTGAAAGAAAGAAGAGAATTCTGCCAAATACTTCATCAAGAACTACATAGAAGATACATAGATGGATAGATAAATATTATCAAGTAGTATGCTGGGAAAAATGGCTTACTTTTTTTCATCAAAACAGAAGTTATTGCAATAGAAAAAACTTAAAATATTTGTCTTTTTTTCCCCTTTTACCTTGTGGTAAACAGAATAAATAGTCAGAATTAAAAAAAAAAAAAAATCAAAAGACAAGTGTAGTGGTTTAGCCCTGGCCAACGGCCAAAACCCCACTTGAACTGCTCTTTTACGCCTTCCGAATTGAACTGTGTTACTAACCCATGGTAAGAAATGCTGGCAGAGGAGCAAAATCAGGCTGAGACAAGGTCAGTGCTTCTAAGTGATAAAGTGAGTTTATTACAGAGTCAAAGGAGCAAGCAAAAACAAAGGAACATCTTCTAAACATTCTTTCCTCCGCCGTCCTCCCATCGCCCCCCCCC
>VZRZ01000655.1:614568-635628 GCA_013398175.1 Climacteris rufus
CCCCCCATATCTATGTTGTTTTATTCTCCCTCTTTTTTCTTTTCTGTAGGTAGGCATGTGGAAGAAAAAACCCTAACAATTTTCTTGGCAGTACTATGGAATATGACAGCAGGAAGGACAAAGATAAAATAATATACACATACCAGTTATTTGAACAATACGGGCAGAGAAACAATGAGTTTGTTGTAGCCACCAGAGAGAAATGAATTTGTGTGATTTGACTGCAAGTAATATTTCTGATATAGTCTTGGTTTGAAAAAAAAATAAATTCAAGCTTGATATATATGCTCAGAGTTTGAGGTTTTATGTCTTTCCCACTCAAATCAGTGTAACCTTTTCTTGGATCAAACAGAGCTAACCATAGACAGTTACAAACATGTTTGGAATAAATTAGCTCATAAACATTTTATTTCTCATCCCTTTATGGGGAATGCTTCACAATGCACTGTCAAATATGATGAGATTTTTCATTTTATGGCTCACTGTATCAACATTCTAGTAATTGCACTTTTAATGGCACAGTGTTTGTGTGAAGCAATGGTGACAGTAACCCAGTTAGACTACAATGTGATTGATCCTCTGCATCCATTGCTTCAGGGTCCTGTAATTCATATTCTCTTGTTTTACAATGGCAGGTATGAGAGAATCTGAACATGCAATGAGTTAATCTACATCAAATATCAAGGTGCTTGAAATACTGAATATATTTTCCAAACACCTGACCATGTAAGAATGATCTGCAAGTAGCTTTCCAGTTAACAGTGCTCAGAGCTGCACCTGGGCATGTGGGAGTTTATACGAGTTTTGGAAAAAAACTGGAAATGAACGGCATTATGTGATATGCGAACTCTTTATAAGCTTTTCTAGGTGATGGGTTAAGTGTAAAAAGCTTTATTGGCAAGCACTTGAGCGCTGTCTAGTATATCAAGAGTCATGCATGTGATAGTTATGAGTGATTATTTGTTAAACACTATTATATAGAAATTTTAAGGAAAGTTACATTTTAGTTGGGGAATCCAGTTCTATTTGAGTGAAACAGAGAAAACAGTTCAACTCATACCTCTTGAATTAATCTGCATAGTTTCTTGGAATTAGGAAAGAAATATGTCCATCACTTAGGCCCTCTTTTTTGATCTTACATGCAATAGTCTGCTAGTGCTTAAGTCCTTCATTGTTGCAAGAAAATCTACCACAGTTTGAAATGACCATACATTTATGAAGTATAGCTATGGGTGCTGCCTTCCTGAAATGCAGTTACTGGATGAGGTTGAGTATAATACCCTTTTGATAATATTTGCTCAATATGTGGCAGACCAAAGCCCAGTTTTTTCTGTCGTGTTGAGAGTAAGGAAAGTTTTTCTGTTACATTACATTTGTCAGAAAGTAAACCCCCTTGCATTCCAGCTGGTCCTCAGATATCAGTGGGGCTGGGGTTGTCTGGGCTTTGATTCTGAGTGATGGCAAATTCAACATTAAGCAAGAGAAATGCAAAGCCAATGCTGCACTGCAAGTCCAGTTGCATTCAATAAGAACTACTGTGACTATAGACTCACAAATAATGCAATACACTCTAAGTCTGGTCATGCTTAATGAACTCAAATGGCAGAACTAGAAGACTGGTCATGTTCAATAACTCTTATGGCCAGGTGCAAAATAGTGCAGTTTTTTGAGCAGCAGACATGCAGATTCATATTGGATTTTTACTGATAAATACACTGTCTGCAGAAGCATGCATAAATACTTAGAATATTTATAATACAGCTGTTGACAAATACCTTAAATTGAGAGAAGTATATAGCACAAAACATATGATCTCAAACACAAGCTTGTTTTCTGAATTTCCTGAAGAAAAATGCAGTACAGCTAACTATTCGAGTCTTACCCAGTAGGCATCCCTGTGGGGGGAGGAGATAGGTACAGCCTGTCCTGTCCTAGGATACAAAGGTGGAGTCTCCTCTCATTTCCCACTTAAGCGATATTTGTGTTGTTTTCTTTGAGGGAGGGGAAAAGGCAAAGTTACAGGTATTGCCTTTTCATATTTAGGTGGAGTTTCAGTGGCTTTAGTCATTAACATCTCTGGTGACATGAAAAACAGTATGTATTTTTGAGTTAATGAAGCAAAGTTCATCTTTGCATCACCGTTTGTGTCATTCCTTTGACTTAGTTCCTGTTAGGTGTGTTGTTTTTGACAGACTGTGACCACAACAGTGCCTGGTTGCTCCATCCTTTGTTTCATATNCATTTCCCACTTAAGCGATATTTGTGTTGTTTTCTTTGAGGGAGGGGAAAAGGCAAAGTTACAGGTATTGCCTTTTCATATTTAGGTGGAGTTTCAGTGGCTTTAGTCATTAACATCTCTGGTGACATGAAAAACAGTATGTATTTTTGAGTTAATGAAGCAAAGTTCATCTTTGCATCACCGTTTGTGTCATTCCTTTGACTTAGTTCCTGTTAGGTGTGTTGTTTTTGACAGACTGTGACCACAACAGTGCCTGGTTGCTCCATCCTTTGTTTCATATCTGCATTGATTTCAACAGAGCATGAGCACAGCACCTCCATGCTGCTCCATCCTTTGTTTCGTGTCTCCCTTACAGAGGTCATCAAGCTCCCTTAGTGTTCCTGCTGTGAAGGTGTGCAGACATTTTGATCCTGGTGAACTATAGTCGCTCCTTCTTGCTGAACTTTACATGTTTTCCCCACAGGTGCTTCATAGACTCAAAGATACTCCAATCCCAATTGCTTACTTACCAGTGTAGAATCTTTGTCTCAGACTATGTAACGAATGGAGAAGGGAAAGCACTTCCTATTATGGCGCTCTGCAGAATATCTACTGGGCAGAAAAAAATTCTGACAACATAACTTTAAAAAGCAAGGTTAGAACACTGACCTTTAGTGCTTTAGTTCAGCCTGAGAACAAGAAAGGGCTTTGAGGACACAGTTTGCCAATTTATTATCACAAAAATAAAAATAATTTGATTTCTAGCTCTGAGATATGTGTTTTAAATGGTGTTTTACATTCCTCCTGGGTTACCCTCCCTTCATTAAAACACTTTGCATCCTTCCGTCTTTGCTTATTGAAACATATTCAAGATTGCATACTCAGAAGGGAAGCAAAGCTAGAATATATATAACTCATTAAGACTCTTCTATCAGGCTTCTCCATGGCCCCTGAAACCCAGAGTTCGGGATCTATTGTACGATTATCACAGTCTTCAGCTGTAGTGGCTAGGTTGCTTTGTTTCTGCTTTCTTTGCTAACTGGAGGCTTTGCCTTAAAGTCATGGTCTGGTCTGTATGCTTGGATGCAAACATCAATAGCCAATTAATCCCAGGTGTAAATCAATTGTAATCAGTAGAAGTAGATTGGTTGGAATGAATTATTCTTTCGTTTACATCTGAGCAGCTCTGCTGATTTCTGTTAGGCACCTGAGGGCAAAATTTATTTCCTGAAGTCTGTTGTGGAGAGATGCAGCTGTGTGAGCTACCAACACCAGATTGCAAGTAGTGCAGTAGACTGAACTTCCTTTGTGTGCAAAAGCTGTAAGAAGATGGGTCAGCTTTTATATTATGTGTCTGCAGGTTTAGTCTGGTCACGGAGGACCCTTACTCTTGCTGCTTTGTTCAGTTCTTGCTGTTGCAAAAGGTTTGTGCCCGTCACCACCACCTGGACTGCCAGTTTGTAACCACCTGATTTGCCTGTGTCTCAAGTGTTCAGCCTCATCCTTCCTATGGAGTCTAATTTCCAATATATTTCCTGACTTTGTGTTCCCAGACAAATGCACTGACATTGCTGACTCCAGCGTATTGTCTAAATGCTCATCCATACCTATACCCTGGTTTTGGGTCCATGTGCAGCAGCACTGGTTTTATGAGCTCAATGTTATGCCTGATGTAGGCAAAGAGTCTAAGTAGCAGGTGCTTTTCTCAGTTTTCTTTGAACTGATGTTTTACATTGAACATTTGATTAATATGGGACTAGCTTACTTTAGTAGCTTGTGTTGGGATGTGTTGCTGACCCATATCTGTTGGGTTTTTTTGCCTTACTCTTTAAATTGTTAATCTACTGTTAAACTCACTGAAGCCTGTAGAAGACTGTCAACTTCCTTGTAATTTATCATGTCAGTGAGAGAGGTTAATTTTGATGGCAATTAATTTATGGCAAACATAAACAATAACTAAACAGTATTTGTATATTAGTGTTAACTACTATGCTTCAAAGGTAGCAATCAGCTTAACTTATAATTAATAGAAACAAATTGTAACAGTGATGAACAAAATTCATTCAACACCTCTTGTTTAATGTAATAAAAAATAATGACTTAATTGATCTTTAGCTGCTGTAAGTAAAAACTAATGACATGAAAGGAAATTTAGATGTTGGCTACAGGGACTGATATTTCCTCCTGTAATAAAATAGAGTGAGATGCACATAAGTGAATACTTTATATTCACCATTAATGGAATGATGTACTTTTCACTGTGGCAGGATAAATACTTATAAACAATTAATATGGAGAAGTCTCCTTGTTTTTGAAAGCATCATCTCTGGCAGGAAATGCAATGGGGGCACATATTGCTAAATTAAAGGCTTATGGAAACAACTTGATAGGGGATATTTGGTATCACCAAACCAAAACTCTAGTATCTCCATATAGTTTGATAACTTGAAATTTAAGTCTTAAGGGACTACTATTAATGTGACCTTTTTTTTTTTTTAATTTTGTTATGAAAGCTGTACCCTGAAGACCATTTTAAATAACTTTTGACAAATTTTGTTTGTGTTCTGTTTGCTCTTATTTTTGATGGGAAAAAAGTTATGATTAGGCAAACATCAGAGATTCAGGCAGTGACAACCAGCCTGGCCTACGTTTCATCACACAGCAGGGAAGCTGAGTACCAAGGGAAATCATTAATTGCCATTAATTTCATGTGTGTGTGTCATGAGCTGCATTGACATTTTCAGGAGTGTAAAGGAAAAACAAAGTAATTTATTGAAAACTATTTGGTATCTAGATAAATTTGGTAATTTTATTTACATTCAAAATTCAGGCACAAGTTGCTGTCAGATAGAAAATGAGGGGAAAAAATCACCTCCATTCTTTCTGTGACTTGAAACAAGCAAGTTAAAATTGAACCCAGACATAATTAAAGTCACTTTGATTTTCATTAAACTAGCAAGAAATATAAGTATTTTAAGTATTAATTAGATTTGCAATTAAAATTAAATAAATGAATTGATGATCCACCAATCATGTTAGAGTGAATCACCATCAGATGAGCAAGTTTAACTACTCAGTATTGTGATTAACCACACAATGTAGTGATGACAAGAAGTCTGTTTCTAAACTGAAAGTTAACTTATTTCTTTGTAGTCTAACATACCAGAAAAGTACAGCCATTAATGGCACTTAGGATATTTTTCTTTCATGAATTTGTTGAGTTGCTTTTTGAGACCTTTTATGTTTAATTTTCTCTGTAACACTTTGTGCCAGTTAGTTTCATAGTTTAGTTATGCATTGTGTGATTATTTGATTGGTGGGTATCTAACTGGTGAGAAGACTCATAGCTGCCTGGAGTCTCCCCTGTATGTTGGAACACTGTTATACCAAATGGCTGAAGTTTCTCTTTACTCTTGAAAAGGTAATATTAATTGGTTTTCTTGTAACTGAGGTTAGTATAGCAAAGTTTTTATAAGAATACTCTTGCAGTGTCTTCAAGTTTTATCTGTCCATCATAACATTTGCCTCATGGTAACTGAAAGTAGGTGTGCTTTCCTACTATACATGTCTGCAAATGTGAGTATTCCTTTCTTAGGACAACCTCCTGTTGTTTTGTTAGATTATTTTTCAAAAATGAGTCAATAATTTTATGAATAATGAGATTTTTCTGTGGCCAAAAACTCTTTCATGTAATATGCTTTACTGACTGGTGTAAATCTCCAAAGGAATCTTTTATTGCAGAAGTGTTTGGAGTAACACTAACACAAGATACTTGTGAGTTTATTTTATTTTTCACCCGAGGACTGAAAAACAGAATTAAGACAGAACATCTTTGGTTGTGTTTCTTTGGTTTGGTTTCCTTTTGTGAATGTATATGTATTTATATACAAGAATACTCCTGCATAAAATGTATTTGGATGAGAGTAACTATAAAATTAAGTTCAACCTTTTCATTAAGCTGCTAATGTGGCATTTAGTCCTGTTGAGATGAAGATATAAGTCCTGTCATCCAACTTCAGCCAGTGGTGATCATCCACCAATACATTGCCTGTCTCCTCAAGGAGTCAGTTAAAAAGCTGTGGCTAAAATTGCTGCAGTGCTTTCCTAAAAGGCCCTACGTGTTCTTCAAAGGGTTAACATAAGCAGATGTTGTGCATACAAAGGTAATTTACCTCCTCTGCAAATTCTCCAGTGAACTTCTCAGTACTTTGCTAAAAGGAAGTATGTGGATTTATATATTTGAATGGGCTTCTCCCTTAATTTGGAATCTGAAAAAAAAATTGCATTTTTATGTTCTTTTTGAAGAGCAGTATGTGTTGCACATATTTGATAAAGGCTTCAAGGCAAAATATAGGTGGTCAGAGGTAGATTAAAAAGCTCAGAATGGATAAAGTCACCTTAGATTCAGTGTAACATCAATTTCAAACAACTCAAGCAAATGTCCAAGAAGCAGGCTCGTGGCTTTTTTATTCTAGGTAGTTTCTTTCAAACTGTCTGACTGGAACTGCTCCACTGTATATAAATTATATATGTGTTGAAATTACTAGTCTTGTTTCTCATGTCGTTATAGTCAATCTCCTTCATTCTGGTCCAAAGAGCATTGAATTAAATTGTACAAGTGGAAGAGCTCCAGCAGAAAATGTGCAAAGCGATTGCAGAGGCTGACAGGAAAGCATTCACAGAGTTTAATGACAAAACAGAGGCTAGATATTTTAGCAGAGAGACTAAGAAGAGTACTTCACTACAGGATTAATCCTGTAGAAGAGTGCAGGCGTTGGTCAAGTCTTCTCAATTTTTCATGCAATACCACAGGAACAGTAAAAATGTCGTCACCTAAGCTTAATTGAAACAGAGGAAAATTATGTGACTTCCAATAATAGATTAAAAAAATCTCCAGTTTGTAGCCATTCTTTGAATTTTTCAGACAATGTCAATTAGTCTTTATTTCTGTGACATTGATTCCAAGATACTTGGAGGCCGGTGCTCTGTATGTTGGGAATTGTAGAAATATGGTACTATGCAGCAGTTCCCTTTTCAGGTAGCACTGAGCTGTACCCTAGCTGTTGCTAGGACCCTTGATAGTGTAATCAGGGCAGTCTTGCTAAATTAGAAGTCATGCACGTATTTTCCTCTGTGCTATCTTGTGATTTCCCTGACAACACCCCTGTGGATAGTTTTACTTGCCTGTGTCTCATGCAGTGATTGTATAAAATTGTAAGTTAGTTGCCATAGTTTGTGCTCCCTTCCCCACCTGAGATTTTTTTCTCCACCTTTACACTCACAGTGTGTGTGTAACCACTCAAATCAGAGCGCATTTGAAGCCCTGAGCTCCATTTGAGCAAGTCTCTATCACTGTATGTTGACATTTTGCAATGGTGTCAGGAATCAATGTAGGTTTCCTTTTATTTTTTAATTGACAAAACCAAGATGAAATATCAAGTTAGAATCAACTTCCTTGAAATAGTTATTTTTCTTTCATATTCGATCTTGATTGTTGTGGCTCTTGTGCTACTATTAATAGCTGAAAATGAAATTTGATTTTTGTCAGTTTTGTTAACAAGACCTTAAATCCTCTGTAGTTTTGGCAAGCTTTGATCAGTGTTTTCCCTACAAATAAGCCGAAGGCTCACTCCTGGGCAAACTTCCCTGTTTTCTTTATTTCTGTTTCAGCATACCCCTTTTGAAAGCAAATTTCCATTTGATAAACCAAGCTGCTTAGGGCTTATCCAGTTCTTTCTTAGGAAGTTGCCAATTTGCTTCTTATTTGAAAGTCCTTCTTTAAAATTCGTTCTGCTTCTCTGGAATAAGATAGCAGATTTTTCACAGGAGTTTGTTTTTTAATCCGTTCCCTGTTTTCCAGCAAGCATATTTCAGCAGCTTTAATTTGTCAGTAACCCACTTATGACTCAGCTCTGCTTTATTTGCGCAAGTTTTCTCTAGCACAAAGATGTAGAATCTCTCTCCCTTTAATTATAATAATGTAGATAATTCCCATCCTGCCAACTCTCTTTTGCTTTTCAGTATCAAAAGAGTTTCTGAAACTGGGCTGATTTAGATGTATTTTATCTTTTTGTTGCAATTTAATTGTGACTTTTCATACAATGATTATTAAAAAAGTTCATCATGTTCTGTTACATTCCTCTGTCTGCCATGCAAGGACCCTCCTGAGGGTGTTTTCGCCAGTGTAACTCCATGGAAACAGCAGGTGGGAGTGAGTTTATTGTGCTCATCTGCTGTGACTCATTTTAACATGGCAGTAGGCCTTGTTGTGTGTAGGATATGTTAGTTTATGCCAAATATCTTGTTAACATCAATAAGTAACTTCTGAATTGCATCATCTCAGTGCCTGAATGAAGAGAACCTCATTCAAGTGGAGTGAGAACAACTGTTTGCACCTTTTGTTGGAAATGCTCGCTAATTCTTTCAGTGATAGGGCTCAACCACAAGCTCTTCCTTCCAGCTTTTCCCTAAACAGTCTGAAGCAATTTATAGATTAGTCTGTTAGAGAGCAAATCTTTGAAATTGAGAGAGATCTGGCTGGCTTCACAAACAAAATTTGTTCAGACCAGGATAATTTAAAAATTGTAATTTCATCAAAATTTATATCAAAGCTCAAGAACAAGCCTTCATGCTTTGGATTTCTCTTCAGAGTATGAGAAATACTGTGAGTGTAGCACACCCCACAGTCACACCTGTCTTCTTTGAGCTTCCTTTTTAGGCTTCTTTACAGAAGAAAGACCAAGCTGAATATGATATCGAGTGTTCTGTGTCTTACATTCTAGAAGTACATTTAGCCAGCCCATAACAGTCTCTTGCACTTGATAAGAGTACTGAAGAAATCACTAGTTTTGAATTAAAAGCTGTAGTTTGTGGTCTCTTCTCGTGAAGAATCAAAAAAATATTTCACATGTTAGCAGCACAACCACCATTTTACAATTGATTCAGTGAATTTTTCCCAGACCTTGGAAATCTGGCCTTTACTGTCTTTAGCCAGACTCCCGACTCCGTGGAAATATTTCCTGTAATTTTAATTAGGATCAGTCCCAATAGATTATTTAATCAACAAGTAACAAATTGGGAGAATAAGGCAAAATGTGTTAAGAACATATAACCTATTAACACTTGATAAAGTAACTATGAAGTTTTCAGTCAGTAGTAATAGAGTTACTCAGTTTGAGAGATAGGAATATGGTATCTGAATACCGCAGGTGAGATATGAGGATGCTATTGGAATCAGTCTTACAATTTGCAATTTCTTAAGAACCTTTATGGCAAATGTCAACTAGGCTGCCAAAGCATTCCTCCAGTCTATTTTCTGTAACACCTGAAAGGAGAGACAATGAAAATTTTTTAACCTTGGCATAACAGGAGCTTAGTTCAAGTCCCTGTCAACCCTGCCCGATAAGCATAGCCATGTTACCAGGCTGGAATAAGTTATCTAGTGATTACCTGATGAAAGTATCTCCTGATAGTTCTGTACCCTGATTATGATGGTTACAGTTATCAATAAACACAAGATACCATTATAACAAGCCTGTGCTATATACATATATTATGATTTGCATTTTAAAACCATATTATGAATTCAAATATTGAGAAATCAATGTTTTCAGAGCCCATCCTGAACTCTGAAAGCAGCCTGCCCTGTATACAGAACTTGCAGCACAGGTTATTCTGTGTTTTGCTCAGCACTCACTGGGCTTCTTGAATGAGGGTGAAATCTCTTTACAGTGAAGGAGAGCATTCCTGCAGGTACTAAAAATCTTCTAAGTTTTGTGTGCTGACTCCACACCTATGGCACATATGTGTTGCTATTCTGTGAAATAAGGACACAACAACACAGCTCTGTCCAGAGCAGAGCAGAGCGAGAGTTTATTGTCCTTTTCCCTTTATATAGAGTAGGAACCTAATTAGATGATTGGTCAGTAGTCATCCACCCCCTGGTATAATTGGCTGGGTTCTACACCCCCTAAAACATTCAGCTGGGGAAAACAGCTGTGGATAAACAGCAGGAGTTAGCCCTGCTTATCTTGTTGTTTTTCATAACTCACATGGGAAAGAAGGCTCTCTCACAAGCAGCCCTGGGCTGCCAGGCTCCGTGCTGCTACACATGTGTTTTAATTTTCTTGTGCACCTCTGAATGGGCATGATTTAGCTACATAATAGAATAAAAGATGTCTTTTTATCTATGTTAGGGATAAGAGGATGGAAGATTTGGGTGTTAATGCTGAGGTCTTTTATAATATCATCATAATTCCTTCCAGCTGATTTTTCTGCGTGTCCAGTTTTCCTCATGTAAGTCAGAAATACATTTGCAGTTTATTCCAAACTAACTTAATTCATGTCTATAAATTGCTTTGAGGTCTTTCCATAGTAAGTTTTGTAGCGCTACAATGTCCTTTTTCTTGATAATTGAATTTTAATGTTAATTTTCAGAAGCAATATAAAGCACTGCTTTTACAACATTTTTGTCTACAGTGCTAACAAGAGTAATTAAGGAGAAAGACCTCCATATTTAATCACTGTTTCAGGATTGCTATGTTTTAAAAAGGAGCTTAACAGCTGAAAATCACCAGTCTTTACAAAAGCAGTGCAGGTTCTGTGAGTGACATTTCTCTAAGGCAGGCTTTTTCAGTGTAAGTCTGCAGATTTCACAGAGTCTTTTGTTGTTCCAGAGTCAAGGTCATGCAGCCTTCCTAACTGACATGTGAAGAAATTCTGACACATACAAAATCAACATAATAGTTGTCTTTCGTGCCTTTAGGCAGTAGCAGTAGTTGGGTATAATTTTACATAGCTGACAGTTGTTTTATTGTGAAGTCTATGAAGAAAGACTCTTCAGTGCTTCATCCTTCTTACCATTATTGTTTTAATCTTGTATTATTAGACCAGCCTTCTTTTTTACTCCATATAATTTATTCTGTTGCCTCTTGTTACTGATACTGAGAAGCAATCCATATTAGTACTGCTCTTTCTTGTATGCTCAGGGAGAAAGAATAGTTTTGGACTGTCTCTGTATGTGACACTGTATGTATCACTGCATTGTTTATATGAACCATAACCAATTAGGAAAAAAGAAGCCTTCATAGTTGCTGCTGGTGTTAATCCATTCATTAATGGGTCAAGTTGATGAATAAGTGGTCTCTCAGAGGTGAGTAGGCTGCCTTCCCAGTGTAGACAAGGTGACCTGGTTATCACCCATGTGGTTGGAGCGGCAGTTCAGATTGCTGCTCTAGTTCTAGAGTTGGATCAATGCTAATAAGGAGTGGAATGAAGAAGGGTTATAGATATAATAATGATCTCACTGAGGCCTTTCAGGGGGTAAGGAAAAACACAGTTTTACTTTTATCACTGCTCACATATTAAACTGATAGCTGAGTCGCATTTTCTGTAAACTGAGAATAAACAGGTACTGTAAGTGTACAATGTACCTTGTCATATTTACAGTCTTAGCCTTAGTCACCTAAAGCCCAGCTCTTAAAAACCTGACTAATCCAGCCGTAATCCTCCAAAGTATTAGCTTTGTTGTGCCCCAGTACAACATCTTTTGTACAATTAATAATCTAAAGTCAAGTCAGAGTTTTGCCATCTTAGAGCACTTGTGAAAAGTACATGTGTTACTTACTGTCTGGAATGCTCAGGGGATGATACATTTGTGCCCTGAAATGTAGGTAAATTTGTAATAGTTATTGCCAGATTCAGCACTCCGTACATGTACACTGATTTGAAAGCAATTATTTATATAACACATGCAAGAGAGAAATTTAAGGGCTGCTGTTATAGACCTCGCTATGATTAACAGACTACATGTAGTCAGGTAATGTTTTAGCTGTTTTCTGTGCTATTCAAATGATATAAAAACACTTTCAAGGCTATTATTTCTCCTTATTGTCAAAATATTTCTATTAATATGGGTAGAATGAGTATAATATTTCAGCAGAAAGAGTATGATGGTACTATGGTTGGTCTTAATTGTCCACATTAGGTAATTTCCATCGTGAGACAAGAAAAACATCAATTGGCACAGACCCTAGTAAAACAGATATATGCTATTTCAGTAATTGTTCCAATTTGTAGAGGTTTATAAGGATGCATTTATTCTGTGACATTCATATCTATTTCGTGTTTGCAGTTTAAAATAAATAGAATCCAATACACTATCCTATTATAAGCAACCTAATGGATTTAAATAAAAAGGCGAAAATAGTTTCCAGCATAATTAAATTGAATGCTGTGGTATTATACTGGAAAAGCTCAGTAGAAGTTGAAGCATGCAGGAGGAAATATGTGAAAAGCACAGTAATTATGCAATAAATCTCTAAAAATATCCACATTCTTGGTGCTGAGGGAGGAGGAAAATAAAATCAAACCCCTCTGCCACTGTGAGGCCTGGAAATAATAGCAAGTGTATGTTTCTTTTAAAGCCGCTTGAACAAGAATTGGGCATTAGGACACTGGTTTATTGTAGTATCAGTTTCACAAATGCTTTTTCCCCACTTTTTTCTTTGTTTGAAACAAGAGAGTAGCAACTTCCTTGTGTGAATGACAATACATAGAGAATACTTCTATATATTCAAGAGAAATGTAAAACATGAGAGATTGTATTTTTAAAGGTCGTAGCAATGGCCTTGGCAATCTTTATTGTTGCATGTCAGCTTCTGAGAGTTCTGTTTTGTTCTTGTCTCTGTGATCAAAAAGCAAGCTATGGGAAACCCCTGAAACTGTGGTGTGTGGAACCAAGTAGCACATGAGTATGAGAGAACTGAATTCAGCACCTTCATGGACTACCAATATAATTATTCTTTTTGCGTCAGTCTCTCTAATGTAAGAATAATAGACACAATCTTTCCCTGGTATTTCACAAGTGTTTGCTCTCCTGTGAGAGAATGGAAAATTTGTCATGAAACTTGCATTATGTTCCAGGTCTCAGGTAAATTGTACTATGTTAATTATTCAATCTTTGTCCATTTCTTTAAAACTGATCCTGTCTGCCTGTACCTCTGCATGCTGTCGTGCAGATTCCCCTTCTGCTTCTCTCCTTTCTGCTTCTGTTTGCATTTCTCCCCCCTCTACTCTCTCTCTCTAGGTCCTGCCAGCGAGAGGACAGACAGCCTAGCAAATCAGTACTCTGACAGTGGACCTATGCTTTTCAGGCATACTAAGTACAAGGTCTCATTCAGTCTTTCAAGTTCCAATGTGAGCTCCTAGAATGGGAGGTCTCAGAGGAACAGAGAATGTATATTTGTTGATATAATAGTTTGAGGGGTATCCACTACTAATAAAGTATTTTCCTTTTATTTTTAAAATACAGCCACAATATAGCAAAGGCTTTTGACAGTATACCTTTTCTCTGCTTTCTTTAACATGTAATTCATTACAGGTTTAAAGGGATGAAAATATCATTAATTAATTAGCATACCAAACCCTAAACTGAAAGTAAATCTCTTTTAAGGTTGTCTCTGTTTTATAGTGTGACAGAATTTGGAATCATTGGTTAAAACAATATGGAAGAAAGTTAGTTATAAAAAGAATTTTTAAACTTGATTTGTTTCACCTTTGTATTTAGAAAGGCAATAGAGTAAAATTGCTACCTGTAATTACTGAAATCGAATTTTGCTAACTAGTTAGATAATTTTTAACTCATTCTGCCCATCAGAAATGAGAAGAATCGAAGAAGACAAGTAGCATTTTAAAAATAAAATTTTATTTGTATGTCTTTTGAATCAAAATTGTGACTATTTGAATGCCTTAGGGTTATATAATGGACTTTATGAGACATTGCAGTGTTTAGTATTAGTATTGGATTTATAGGCCATAGAAGAAATAGAACAATTGTTCATTGTTAAGAAAGAAAAATACCATTGTGTCAGATTACCCCCATATTTGTGTACCTTTTCCTCCACCATATCTTACATTAAAAATTTAACAATAGGCCTTGTTAGCAAAAACTATGATAAAACAGATACAGCAGATTCAGAAATTTAGTGCACTAATGTCAACTTTTAAAAAATCATCCAGCATGGATCTCTTGAATTTTCAACCTAATGTAATTTAGTAATCATGCAGGTTTGAACTTTACATGTGTACAGTCATATGACCTGAAAAACTTAAATTAGAATATCCTCTACAAGGAAAAAAAAAAAAATGTAAAATCTTGGGAGTCTGAATTTTGCCATTCGTCTCCTGCTCAAATCTGGGTTTAATTTTTAATTGCAATTCAAAGAAGTTTTAATGGTAAACACTAACAGGTGTTTATTACCAAACAACCGGCAGTTAAGTGTTGGACAGGATACTTTTTGGTCCGAAAGTAGGAAATAGTTGCCAAGATAGAAATAATGAAGTTAACATGCTTCAGCAGAGCAAGAGGAAGTTCTTTTGAATGCCCTGTCCCCAACTGTTTACCTCTTGCACAGACAGAATATTGGGTACACTTTGACTTTTGCAAGTACCATCATGATTCATTAGCCATGATGCAGTCAGTCATCAAGCAATATAACCGAAACATACTTCTCATGAGGTTGTGGAATTCTGAAGGAGAGAATTTATTGTGCTATTTAGAATGTTCTGCCTTCCTAAAACTTGTGACCCATTCATTTCAAAAGTAATGAAAATTATTTCTTTGCTTTTCTCCCATCTGTTCCACCCAATAGATTTTTGAGTGTTGAGTGCTGTGAAGCCTGGGTAATTACCTGAAAGTCCTCAGCAACCAATTAGTTGTTACTATTTGTATGTTCTTTTGTGTTTTAAAAAGTCATGTTTTCTAATGGATGTGATACCATGCTCCCTGAAATATTTGAGGATGTTCCAGCTACTGTTTAATAATAAATGAATATGATTGTATCATATTTAACTAATTCACATTTAACGAATCCATCACCCATTTAATTAACGGGTTTTCTCTACCACACCTCCTGATCTTCTGTCTCAACTGCATCTTTATACTGTAGATGGTGTTGATATGCTAAAATGCTAACATGAGGGAAGAATAGCTAATGTGGATGGCTTTCTTGCCAGAGAAGCTGTAGCATTCTTCAGGAAGCCCTATAAATTCTGTGTCTCCTAATGTCCTGATATTGTGTTTGAAAAGCATTTTTGCATCTAAAAATTACATGTTACACTAGAGTTCCTTCTTATAAGGCATAAAAGTTCCCTTTACTGTGCTTGCTGCTGTGGTCTGACAGTGTAAACCTCTTGTGCTTGTACCCTGTATTTTCTAGATTTCCTGGAATGTCAAGAAGAAAGAACCATTTTTAAAGGATGGAAGCTTAAGGGATTTATATGCTTTGTCTTATACATGCTCCTATTTAAATATTTTAGACAAATTTTTTATTGTTCTTTGTTAGTGTTAATAGTAATAAAAAAATCTGTTGTTTTCATGGAAATTAAAGTTTCCTTGCAGTGCTCTCTGAGACTGGAGGTGTACCGGCTCTTTATGCCTGAATCCTTGCTGAAATACATACTCTTCTATTTTTTGCTCTCTCTAAATCATTTACACTGACTATAGTGTTGTTTGTTAATCAGTTTTTATATTGTGCTGGCACTGTGTCGTGTGGAACGCTGCCTGCAGATTCTTGCATTGATACACTGGCAACAAGAAAACTGACACTTGGCTGTTTTTCAGGAATATATAATCATGTTTTCTGATCACTTGCTCCTGTGGCTGTCTTTCAACATGTAAACAGAGGGACAGATTTGAGTCTCAGCTTCACCATTATAAACAGGAGAATATCAGTGGGCATCAAAAGAATTCTGTTGAACTCAGTGCTCACTCTGGTCATGCAATTAATTTTAACATAAATGGAACAGTCAGAAAAATTCATTTTTGTGTAATAATCCTGCAACAGGTTTATATTATTTCAGATTTAAATGGGTCCTTTATCAGATATGTCATTATTGGAACTGGGATTGAATATTTGATGGAGATTTTAAAATTTAGTGACAATTTGAATACTGATTAAAGGAATAAAAGGTTTATCAGAAGACTAGGTACCCATTTGTACATTAATTCATGGTTTTATCTTTGGATTAACATATAATATCCAGTCAGCTGATGTATGATGATACAAATAATTTTAAAAAGTGGCTTGATTATTCTTCAGTATGTCAGTGTTTATTTCATTTTCATTGAATGGCAGAAATGCGTCTTTTAAGGGAAACTAAGAACAGACTGAGTTCTTTGAACAAGGCTCTGACAGTGAAATGAACCACTCTTTGCTTCATATGGATTTAATCCATACTTACAGGAGAGTTTTTATTTTTTATTTACATTCCAGAAGACTGCAACAAAGATGTCTGTGGGTGTTCTTTATTCATTCTGCCTAAAGAATTTGCGTATGGTATCAAAACCCAGATCATATAACTTATGTAATAAATTTCAGTGCAAAGCACTTATGAGAATGGAACCCACAAAGAAGGTTTTGGGCACATAATTTGTTCTATACTGTCGCACTTGGACATGAAAGAAAGACGCAGACACGTGTTGGAGAGAGCGGAGCCAAAACTGGGGTGGCAGACCCCGGACTTTATTTTATATATTCTCTTAGAAACCGCAGTGGATTGAAGGGAGAACTTGCCACCCCTCAATCACACTGGTCAAAGGAAATATTCATCAAATATCTCCGCCCAGGAGCAAGGAATGCAAACAATAGAACACAGTTAGAAAAACATGGCTGTGTTTACAGAAAGTGTATGAGAAACTGTTGCAGAAAAGTGAAAACATCGAAGAACTGCAAAACTCAGGGTAACACTATACCCTATCTAAGAGCCTAATTAATGCTTGAATTTTCAGAGCTTCTGAGCAGACCTAATTTGCTTTGAAGTCATGTGAAACTGCAGAATGGTCTTAGGACACAAAAAATTATAAAACTAACTTAATTTCCTGATTTAATTCAATTCTTCAGCCACAGGACTATCCTTTTGTTTGTACTATCATACAATCAGAATGAAATGTATTAGGTGGAATTGTTGTACTTAAAAAAAATTAAAAATGAAAGGTGTTTAGGAATTTTAAGGATGTTGCCTGCTGTGTGTTTTTTGTACTTTGCTGTGATTTGCTTGCTTATAATGCTGTCTGTGACAGCCTTCCTCATGCAAATATCACTTTTTCTTCTGCATGAAGTCCCATGCATTTGTAAAGAAAGGCTGGACAGTATGGGCTTTACCAGTGTAAAATAAGCAGTGTCATAGAAGTTAGAGGAGAGAGAGGTGAGAGATTTAAGCTAATTCATAAATCTACTAAATGTGGTACAGAATACTTTCAGTACTTTATCAAGTGTACATGTCATTTTTTAAAATGAAAAATACAATTTTCTGTGGAAAATATCTCACTCACTGGTAATCTTATATGTAGAAATAGATTGCAGTCTGCTGAAATAAGAAAATGAGCAAGAGGCATCAAAGTACTTTCTAAATGAGACTTAGGGTGAAAGGGTGATAATAACCAAATGGTGTTATGAAATCCATCTTCATGAGAGAGTGGTCTGAGAGTGGCATAAATGTTACAGTTGAAGAGTGTCTTAATGAACTGCTGTTTTGTTATCTTTGTGGATTCTTTCTATGGCACTTGGTAATCTAGGGTTAGATGAATTTTGCACTTTCAATCAGAGATTCAACCTCATGCCTGCTATAGAGCAGAAATTTACATTGATACAAATAGTAAAGATAACTTTTTTCTCTGTGTGTGTTACAAGAAAACTGCATTAAAGGAATTGTATTAATACTGTGAAGTCCACATCTGAAAAGTTACAAAATGCCAAAGCGAAGACTACAAGTGCACATATGTGCATAATCTCTTCCTTGGATCATGCTGCTTACTCGATAGCTAGAATGTGCATTGTTCATAGACATACGGTGCTGGATACAGCTCTCCAAAATTCTCAACCTACACTGAGGTTTAGGCACTTGAATACTGCTAAAGCCTACAGATAAAGGGTTTTGGGTATTTGAAGCTTTAGGAAGTTTGGACCTACACTTGTCACTAAAATGTGGTAATTCTAGAAGGTAACTTTGCAATGAAAAAAACAGAAGAAATGTTGTGGTACAATATAATATGAAAAGGCTGGGAAATCACCAGTTTTTGGGGGAATGACCAGATGGATGCTTTATGACTAGAACTACAATTTAAACAGTCCCCAAAATGCCATCTGTCATGCATATCTATTTTGAAATTGGAGTTTTAAAATCTATGCTGATTACATAGTTGTATGCATTTCAGGTAAAGTATTTTTTTCTGAGTTTAAAACACAAGTTAAGCAGCATGAATCTGTGTGACTGAAAAGAATTGCATCTTTGCTTGGTACATGTTTTCTATAACAGTTCATGTTATTTAGACTAAAATAGAATGTAAGCACTAAAAAAAAAATTGCAGACTTGTGCATCATAGGTATCAAAGTGTACTTCCCCATGATGTCTTAAACTGGACTAGGGATTCATTTCTGCTTAATTGAAATCCTGATTATTCTTTTTCTTCCCTTTAATTTCATTTTATTAATATTAATTTTTTAATATTCCTAAAATAAGCAATGCTAAAATAGAAGCTTGGGATTGCCCTCTGCTTCATATGTATTTGCTCTTAACAGTGAAAAATTTTTATTATTCTGTCTCTTGTTTTCATACTCTCTGAAGTTTATGCCTTGCTGGTATACTTCCTGTTAATTTTCTGCCCTGTTTCTCATATCCCAGAAAAGTATGTTGCACCACTTTTCCCTTTAGCTAGTCTAACATTCCATTTCACATCTCTGATAGATTTTAATTGCTTTTGGTGATATTTGAGTTCATTCTACAAAGCTCCTTACAAGGGATATTAATTGCAATATAAAAACCCCAGTGTACCATTTTGACATAATAATCTATAATGCTTGAATGGGCTTATAAAGAATACTGAAAATATAAATGCTGGCATGACCTACATTTGAGACAAAGGCTATTCCCTTAGGGAATGGAGATAATTTGCTTTTGTCTCATACATTATGCATCTCCTATTTTACACCCCATTTCCATGAAAAATAGTTTTTGTTTTGTGTCAGAGAGTTGTTAAAGTTGTGAGTTAAGTATTAAGCTCAGTGTGGCTCAACTCCACATTAGTTGTTCAGGATGTTAACATCCTGCTAGGATTTTGTCAATCTCATTCTTTGTTTCCTATTACCTCTTCATTATTTTTTTTGTCCTTAATGCTTTTCTACAAGTAGAGTTTTCTGTTTCCTCTTTTATTCTTTGAAGAATGAGTGATATCAGTTCCTTTTTCTTGGGGATGATAGACAGAAATGGCAAGCTTTGTAAACAAAAAATGTTTCATTGATGCAGCCATGCCAGTGATTAATTAGCCACTTTATGTTAAATATGCAACCACCCTCTCCAAAACTCATGGATTCCTAGACAGACAGAGAACAGGGCTGGTCCCTTCTAAAGTACTGTATAGTCTCTTCAGACAGGATTTAGGAGCAGAACTTGTAGGTAAGAGAGTAGTTCAAGTTACAATGGATATTCAACCCTACAGGAAGAAATCTCTGCTACAACACTTAAAGGAATTTTCCTGTTATGACCACTGAGTTTCTAGGGATGGATATTTCAGCTATTTTATGCTGATGAGAAAAAGATACAGATTAGCACTGTGCTAATTTGTTAGTGTCCACTTTAATTTGTGGCATATTGCTTTCCTATTTCAGATTGTAAAAGAAAATAAATTGGGCAGATCTTTGAAGGTCATGAATCGCAAATTCTGCATCCCCTACTCTTCTAACTAGACATGTATTATGTGGGTTAAATAATAGAGAATTAGACAGTTTTCTGGATAGGAACCAGATGGAAGCATAGCATAGTAGGTTTCTTGCTTGTCTTTCTGAAGATACCTATTTATTTCATAGACACTTTTGCTGGGGTATCTCCAAGTTTAGTTTTTAATTTAAAACCTCACCTATATCTCACCACATAGGAAAGTGGTATGAAAAATAATGCATGAAAAATAAAATATTACATGACAATTTAATAAGCTGTGGGGACAAATGATGTTCAGGTGAACCAATTCCTACTGAATGTGTATCCAGTTTTCTCATTGCTATGTCACATATTTCACAGGCAGTGATATTTTTTAGACAATTGTGTTTATGGTCTATTTGTTCTTAGGTTATTTATCATTCATCATTTTACAGACAGGATGTGAGTATAACTGGTATGTATGTAACTGGACTGAAAGACGTGTATTTAATTTTCATTCTAGTATTATTTGACAATATTTATGTGGATCTCTTATTTGCATATTTACATTTCTATATTAATAGGCAAGTTTTTTTTTCAACTATCAGCAAAAAAAGACATTTATGCCACTTTATCTTGTACAACAATGTTTATAGCATCTAATTTACCAGAGGTATTTATAGAGTATTTTGCAGAGGTAGTTGGTTTCATCATTATTCAAATCACAGTGTGAAATGTTTTATAGCAAAGGATCCAAATGAGAGTGCCATTGGCTAACATGAATGCTTTAAACTATATTGCTTGTGTATTAACCTTAACATGAGAGAAAACACCGGATCAATGGCTTGCTCTGTGAAAAGAAGCAGCAGCAACATGACAGTGTGAGGAATGAGTGAAATCAACAGAGAGTGGCCTGAAAGGCTGTCAGACTCTGAATAATGTTTGAACAAGTGTGAAGCGGGAATATTGTTAGATGATGTATGTGACGTACCAGAGCCTTGGAAATACTGCTCTTCTACCAGATGAGTTACCACATGCGTCTAAACCAGTAATATCTTTCATCTGCACCACGCTGTGTTCACTGTGATGTGCTGTATTTCGTGCCTCAGAAATGCTGCTGAATATTTTGTAGGTTTTTTGTTTTGTTAGCT
>VZRZ01000655.1:635696-789511 GCA_013398175.1 Climacteris rufus
TTTTTTTTTTGTCTTTTAGGCATTGGCTGCTCTGGGTAACTTTATGATTGGGATTATGTGAGAAAAGCTAATGGGGGAACAGCAACCACTTTTCTCTTGTGCAAATAACTGCAGTACTTACAGTGGCTAAACACATTATATTAGAGAAATTCTTTTCTTTAAGGGCTAATCCTGATTGGCAGTGCTAGCCATTAACAAGGTGTTAAATGCTATGGATTCCTGTTAACTTCAGCGGGAATAGTATTTAAGCCTTTAAATTGTACAGGATGCAGAAAATCTATGGTGTTTATGATCATGAAAGCATATCAGTGCTTTGTCTTTTTTACCGTTGAAGATGGGAATTTCTTGCTCAAAGATGTATCCTGTTCTGAAGGGTATAATTCCAGTGTTGTGGATTTGAAACTTGTTCAGGGTTCAGTAGTCATTTTAACTGTATGTTTATAATGTATTTGTCTATTTACCTGTTGCATATATCTGTTTCCCTGTACTTTTTCACACTTCTCCATATTCTTAAACATCCTCTTTTATGCCTAGCTTGCTCTCATCCTTACTAGAACTTGTTATCTTTGTCAACATTATTACATGTAATATATAATCCAGCTCTCTCTTCTTGCTCTTGGCAATTAAAACACAAAGGAAAGTGAGACCCCTTAAAAAAACTCAATAAGTTATAATATGATATACTCACTTGACAAGCCATCACCTGTAAATAAAAAATATTCTCTCTATTGTTATCTCTTGTCCTTTCTTATTCCCTATAGTGCCTGTTGTGATTACTTCTGGATAGTACGACTTTCAAATCCTCCATCTTATGTCTACATGAATAGCGGGATTTTTCAAAGGCACCAATGTTGGATATGTGCACAGTTCTTATAGAAAAGATTGATTTCTGCTCCTTATGGATACAGCATGAGTCATGAGCATCAGTCATTGTCATGATTGATTTTGCTGGTTAGAGACACTAAACTTCAGGAAGATCCCAGTAGGAGAGAATGGCCCCCCGTGTCTGTGATCAATATCCTTTGTTAAAGGCAGTTTGTTACTATAGTTTCCATATAAATATTTGCTGTTTTGTTTATGTGGGTGGTTTAACCCTGGCCAGCAACTAAGCACCACACAGCCTCTCTCTCCCTCCCACTGGGATGGGGGAGAGAACTGGAAAGCTAAAAATGAGAATAGCGTTGGTTGAAATATAGACAGTTTAATAAGTAAAGCAAAAGCCACATGCACAAACAAAGCAAAACAAGGAATTAATTCACTGCTTCCCATCGGCAGGCAGGTGTTCAGCCATGCCCAGGAAAGCAGAGCCCCATCACATGTGTCAGTTACCTTGGAAGACAAACACATGACTCCCAATGTTCCTCCTTTCTCATTCTTCCCCCAGTTTTATATGCTGAGCATGATGCTATATGGTCTGGAATATCCCTTTGGTCAGTTGGGGTCAGCTGTGCCAGCTGTGTCCCCTCACAATTACTTGTGCACCCACAGCCTCCTCGCTGGAGAGGTGAGTTGAGGAGCAGAAAAGTCCTTGGCCCTGTGTAAGCCCTGCTCAGCAATGACAAAAATAACCCTGTGTTATCAAGTCTGTTTGCAGCATGAACCCAAAACATCATCATGCAAAGGTACTATGAAAAGATTACCTTCATCACAGTGCAAGCCAGCACAATAGGCCCTACTGACAAGAGTAGCATGAGGACAGAAGTGCAATGTCTACCCATACAACTCTATTCTTATGAGATATTATTACTGTATCTCAGTTTCATTTTTGAAGTAATTTAAACTATCACTCATATCTATTCTTTCTTTTCTCTATGCTGTGCAGTAGTCTAATGATTTCTCTGCTAAAATCCTCATTCTGTAAATCTAGTTCTGAACATAAACTCAGATTTGTTTTTGATGATGGTTGATAGGTTTACCTTGGGTCTTGTGAAGCATTGCCTGATGTGGAAATTATAATAGTAGGGCTTATTCTATCCAGCTCACTTAGCTTAGCTTGACTAGCTAAGTGTCACTTAGTGCAGACAGGAACAGATTTGGAGAGGTGGAAGGTGGCTTTTAAGTTACAATTATACTGTGCTGGCCTTGGATGAGTTAGGGCTGGTTTGCTCCTCAGAATTATCTGAAACGATTTCCAATCCACTTTTGCTCATCCTGTGGTCACAGGATACCTTCTTGGAATGAAACTTGCCTCATCAGGACCTTCTTTTCTCCAGTTGTATTAAATGAAACTGGAAAGAACTGTTAATTTTCAAACTCAAACCCAGGAGACTTAATTATATGGAAAATTGGACAAATGGGAAGAAATTTAGTCACGGAACTCATTGCCAGCACCTTACCTTGAAACAATATTTTAGTTTAGAGACATCCGTGTCCAGAATGAATGTAGTTGTAAAAGTTACACAAACAGTAGGCACTATTAATAAGTATGTGGTGTAGAGCTGCAGCTTGAGAAAACATTTCAAGGAGCAGCATTGCAACCTTATGATTAGGTGTGCTTGAAGGTGGGCCACTACATATATGTGGAAAGAAATGTCAGCGAGGAATAAACGCAGATACCACAGAGTTTATTAAAGAATATTATTAAAGGCTGGAAAATATTTGAAGTGTTTGAAACTTTGTCTCAGACTGCATTGACACTAATCAGAAATCATGTGTAGTAATGCCTTTCTGCTGATTTCTTAAATATATTAGTTTGTTACCATAATAGTTAAAGTGGGAATGCTGTTTTTAATAAGATAACACCTGACAGCCCAGTTATTAGCAGCACTTACCATCTGATTAGGTGGTTTTTGTCTAAAGGTAAAATTATGGGTCATTCTATTTTTAATGAAAGTCCTTGTGTATATTGATGATTGTTGTTTTGGACCCTGTTATTGATGTTACATTTGTTGTTATACTAGAGGCAGTGGTGCTGTAATTTGTATTGCTACAAATCCAGAATACAAACCTGTATGTGTCATTTTTGTGTTTGTTCACAGGTGATCTCTTACTTAAAAAGGGAATTTTTGTGTTTTTATCCATGTCCAATACTTTTAATGAGGAGAATGAGGCTCTAAATTACTGTGAACTTGCATTCAATTCTGACTGAATGAAGAATGGATTAAACCTTTCCTGTGGAAAATACCTCATAATATCCTAATATGAGTTGCAAAATAGTAGCTAAGTAACTTCTGCATAAGTCAAAATCTGTTGTGTGTCAACATACAATCCTGAAAATTGGACCTTTGAAAGGCAAACTGACCATGCTTTTGGAATGGTGTGGATTATGGGAGAGAAGAAATAATACATTCTGCAGAATCTGCTTTGATAAGAGTTTTCATATCTGATACGATCGCTGTGTTTCTCGAGCAGAGTATTGCTGCTTTGTTGATATCCTTAGTTCACTAAGGGCATTTAGTTCATAGTGATGGGCAGTAACTCTATGAATTGTCCCATTGACTACATTAACATTACACTTTTAAGTAATGGCTCACCAGAAGGACTATGACAGTCAGGACAAGGAGGCAGGACAAACAAGTTTGAAAAGGCCTGGCCAGGGCCTGAACCTGCCCATTGTAAAACACTAATTTTAGCTCAATTTGTATTGCCTTAAAGAATATAACCTGCTGTTTGTAGACTTAATTTTACCTTCCCAGCTTTAACAAGCTCTGGAGTCTGCCTTTTTGATTGCAAGATTGTTATGGTCATGTATGGGAAGAACCTAAGGATAGTGGAACAAGGCCTCTAATGTCCATTTTAAAGAATTCCCCTTACTTGGACAGTATTCAATATTAAGATGTCCTTCCTATCTCCCATATGGCATATGTCATCTACTGATGATATGCCACTTTCAGTCAACTAATTAGGTGTATTTACTCCTACTCCTTAGGTACACCGAGGTAGCCATCAGCCAGTTCCTAGTAATTGCTGAAGATGGTGCTGACAACATAACATAGTCAGAAAAATAGTGGTGTTCACATAGGTAGCAAAGCCTAAAAATATGATCATTTCAATGGTGTTATATTAATTCAGTTTAGACAAAGAACTCAACATTTATTCAAAGTACTTTTTCACACTAATTGGATACTCTTCAAAGGCTTAATTACAATTTTGAAATTACTTTTGTATCCTGGATAGATACTGAAATGCTAATATCTTTACAACCATATGCTTTCTAGCTGGGGTAGTGTTTTCTAATATTGAAAATTTGAAATACAGGGCAGTACTTCTTATAGACGTAAAAAAAAAAGCAGAAGGATGAACAGTTCAGCATGGTGTTATTACTGTAATTTCTGGTAACCTCTACTGTGATAGGAACTTGCGGGACTTTGCCAGCACTGTTGTCACACACCCTTTGAGTGTTCAGAGGGGTCATAAGAATGAGGCAAAAATTTTGTTCAGGGGCCATAACGTCTTTTCCACAGTTTCAATCACTGGAGAATGAACTGAAAAAAACCCAAACAACCAAAACCCCCCAAACAATAACAACAACGACAATAGCAACAACAATGGTAATAACAATAACAACAACAATAATATAAACCCTGTTCATGTGTGTGTGTTTTTGGTGAGAGGAGGAACAACATCAGAAACTGTGGACTTTGAATCCAGAATATCTGAGGATCATTTTGCCTGTGTGCTAAACATCTGCAGCAAGACTGGACATCTTTGTGTTTTAAGGAATAGCTATCTGCCACCTGAGCTGAAAGTTTTGTTTCTCTTAGTCGTGATTCTGGCAACTTGGGGCTGGATGTAGCTGTGGTATAGCTGGACAAGAGGACTTCATGGCTGTAGTATTGGCCTATGAGAGGAAAGTAGGGGAAATTGCAACCTTTTGGAGGCTCCCTCTCCTTTCTTGATAAATCTGGCTATAGGTCCCTCCATAACTGATAGGTAGTTTTGCATCTAACGAGAGGAGAGTACACATGAGGAATAGTTATAGGTAGCGTAGATCAAGTATTTGTGCATGACTTTATGTGCTTCTGTGCTTTTGGATCTTAGCACACAGAATATGTATGTTTTAATGGGCACTGTATCTGAAATGATTTGCAGTTGACCAGGCCTGTAGGTGTTGTCTACAGATTACCTGGTGTCACAAGCGGGGGTCGTGATGGTTCGTTTAACGATCTCAAAATGCAAAAGGCACAAAGGAGATTTCAGCTTTAATCAAATAGTGCACCTTTATTGAGTGCCAACAACACAATTATGTGATAGAGGAGAGAGAGAAAGAGAAATAAAGAAACAAAGTAGAGGAAGAGAGAGAGAGACAGAGAGAGAGAGAGAGAGAGAGAGAGAGGAATAGTTACCAATGGATGAGACAAAGCCCTCGTGATCTTCTTGCCAATAGGCTCTCCACCGTCCATGGGGAGATCTCCAAAGGGTTAATTCAGAATGGTCTTTTTATAGTCTTTTTGAAAGCAGGGGGCAACTGGCCAGGAGGTGAGGAAATCTGCCACTATTGTTGGTGAGGCCCATTGATTGTGATTAGGAGGGAGTGTTCAGGACTGATCATTCTTTTTCGCTTCAGTGCAGTCCTCTCCGCCTAGGCAGAATATGTTCCAGCGGGTGCACCTTGCAGGCAACACTTGACAAACATCCCGCCTTAGCCAGGCCAGGATTTTTTAGTGCAAAAGTCCTATTTTAGGGTTTCAGTCTCTGTCGATGATCGTTAGGCAGATAAGGAATTTTTGGGCTCTCTCTTACACCTGGTGACTGCACAGAAAAATGATCTCTTTCTTTTAAGAAGCCATTAGAATGATTTTTCACATAAATCTTGAGGTAATTTCATTCTTTGGTTCTGGGAAAGAGTCTGACTTTCTTGTTACTATATTGTTATTAAACTTTACACTTTGAAAACAGATGCACTTTATGAAATAGCTGGCAGATTGCACTGGAGTTGTGTGGTAACTACACTGTAGTTAGTGATTTTTGAATCCTGCAGCTGTTCATCCATTTAAATGACAGGTTTACCCTAAGACCAAATGTGAACTGGTTATGTTTGTAGAAATGATTCAATACCATAGTAAAATAAGGTTTCAAAGTTTTAGCTGGTGGCATTGTCAGGGTTCCTGATCATGCTCCGTGGTTAGTATACAGATATATGCAGTTTGGATGAGACATGCTTGTTGGTGGCCTTTTAATTTTAAGGCATCTATGATTTTTTCAAAAATGAACAGACAGTAGGCTTTCTGAAGGGGAAGAGGTAATCCACCAGATTCAGGCTGTTCCTTGTAGGGCTATGTCAGAGTCAGTTAGATCTGATTTGCTTTCTTTGTACTGCTTAGCAATTTACTTAGCAGGTCTGTTATCCTGATGGTATTTGAAAAGTCTTCAAAAAATTTCCAATAAAAGGAAATATAAGAGAACAGATCTGAGTGTATAGAATTCCTACACATATAAACCAGAAAATTTGAAGTTCTAAGCTTGCTTTTGGGGTCACAAATGGCTTTTATTTCCCAATGAGTATTATCTTTCTCAGAAATTGCAATATTTGGAGGTGGAGTAAGCAAGCTCTTGAGATTAGTGAGTGTGATGAACTCTGGCAGAAAAGGTATTCAAGTTCTAGGAAATTCAGCTGCTTCATTAACTATTTTTAGCTACTTTGTGACCTGTCCTAATAAAAACATACTTATTTATTAAACATACTTTGCAAACTGGGATATTATTTGTCTGTTTAAATATAAATGTATCCAGTCCCCTTCAGTGTCACATGAAAGTTCTAGAACAGGAAGACCTGCAGGGTTTGGCTGTGCTACAGGCTGGTAAAAAGAATGTCTTCTCCCTAGAAATACATTCTGCTGAGTAGACTATTTTTATGAAAATCCAGTTGCTGGCAGGGTGTGCTGTGACATATTGTCACACAGTGTCTGCTGCTTGGTGTTCTTGTGTGCAGGAGCTATACCGTGTCTGGTTTTCATGGGAGTATTCTGCTAAGAGCTGTCAGGTGAGCAGAAGGCTGGGGATAGAGCAGGGAATATTGGCTTGTGATTCCTGAGTAGGCAGGGGGAAGAGGAAGGAGGAGGTGGCAGCATGCAAGATGCAGCAACAGATGTAGGCCATCACAGGAGATTTTGCTGCAAGGTGGCAAAAGCTTATGCAAACAGTGGAAATACTGAGTGGAAAAAAAAGCCCACTTACTTTGAAGCTCTCTTGACAGCCTTTTCAATACGCACAGTTTTTCCATAAATTATTGCATACTTCCTGAAGTACACAAAATGACAGGGGGTTTTTTGGCTGCTTTTTCTCCTGTGCTTCCAAGGATTTCCTTGGAGAGTCTATGTAGACTTTCTGCTGAGTTCACATCAGCATTTTTTGCTAATTGTTCCTGATGCTTCTCCATATTGTGAACTTTTTAACAGAAAAGTAGCAGCAGATTGCCATCCCTAGAGATGAGCAAAAAAGTCTGTTGATGTGATCTAAAAAGAGAAAGGGTAGAAAATAGTACTTAAAATAAATGTTTCCATTCCAGTGCATACAGAATGACTGGCTAAATGGCATCAGGCAACTTAATAATTGAATGAGAAGTCACATTTCTTTCACAGAGTCTCCTCTTAACTTGCCTGGATTTTTGCTAAAGCTGGATTACTCTTATGAAATTGCTTACTGGAGAATTTAGTTTTGCAGGGATGCTGACAAATGAACTCTGTTTTGCACTGGTTATGTCAGTGACAAGCTGTGACATAAAACTTGGGTTGGTTGGCTTCTCCTATCAATCTGTGCTCACCCATTTTATCTGTGACAACAGTCTGTCATGAGAGTTGTCATTTTCCTTTGGCAGGTTCACCTCCTTGTCACATGTTGTCTGTCAGGCCTAATGGTCTACCAGGAATAAAGCTGGACACTAGTAATCTACAAAAAGTAATGGTCGTCTCTTCAGATGGGAAAAGAAACTAGGGCTAGAATTGTTCAAAGGTCTGAAAGAGGCTCATTAAGTAGTTTCTACAGAGCTGCTAAAAGTTTTAACCTGCTAACTGTTCTGGTACGGATTCATAAAGCAGAGATTTTGTATGTTTGGAGAATATCAAGTTATACACATTTTTTTTAAATCAACCAAGCCTCTAGAACTGGGTAGGTGACTGTGTCACTTCAGCTGAAAGCTGACCATGGACTGGAAGTGTCTCTTTCACATCTGGGACAAAAAGAGCAAAACAAAAGGACAGGTGGAATATTTGTGACACTTTTTGCTAAAATGTCATGACATTTAGAATTCAAGCCTCTGTATACAAAAGTTTTGAGGATTGCTAACTAAGATTCAGATAGATGTGGGATTTTGGACTCCCCCCACTTCTGCCTAATTTGTTAGTGTTTTGAGCTGAAGTCTAACAGCACTAGATAGTTTTTGGGTTGTATTCCACAATGATTATTTATCAAGAAGCTCCTGATTTGCAGTTTGGTACCTTTTCTGTGGGCTGCCAAGTACTTTATTGAATCTAATCCTCCAGCATGTGCTCCAGCTGGGGCTCGTGCCACAGCTTTGGAGAACAGACATTGTATGATATGTGCTGCTGTGCATATAGGCACCCCAGCTGGATACGAAGCAAATTGCCTAGACTCAGAGCAGGGGGTGTAGAGCACTACTACACTTCTGCTTTCAAAGTTGCTTTCAGGTGATTTTCCATCTGTCTGCTGGCCAGAACCGTTTGTGCAGCTTTCCTCCTGAGCTTATTTTGTGGGTAAATTAAGAATTTTTCACTACAGTCATGTGAAACCTTTAATGACCCCAAATGATGCATTAAGTTAACGCTCACATAGGCCATAGTCTATGTTTGGGGTCTCTTGGAGAGCAACACTTGCATGTATTTTTCATTTCTCCAGGAATCTTCCTGTGATAGGGTGAGTTGTACTATTTTCCTCTGCTATGCCCATTTGCCCATTAAGTCACAAGAACAATTTTTCTTCATCATGTTGTCAGCTTTC
Source organism: Climacteris rufus (assembly GCA_013398175.1). Taxonomy (NCBI): domain Eukaryota; kingdom Metazoa; phylum Chordata; class Aves; order Passeriformes; family Climacteridae; genus Climacteris; species Climacteris rufus. The sequence continues at coordinate 644,592 of VZRZ01000655.1, forward strand.
ATTTTTATGCTGATGCTACAGCTATGAGTGTCTTTGAAATGTGACCTCTCTGGGTCTTGTCTTTTTTATCTGTCAGGCATGAAATCATTAATGTTTCAAAATCAGATGTCTCTGAATACAGGCACAGTGAAGTTCCTTGTTGACTGTTTTCTTACATTTGTTGAGAAGTATTAGTCCTATTTTTCTAACCTTTGATGACCTCCAGTTCTACTTCAAATAGGTGTCTAGTGGTTACCTTTGATTAAGTATTGTTTCTTGTATGTATAAGGAACTGCCTTTTATCATTGAAATCTTGCTAGATTGTAGGTATTTCTATTATGAAAAGAGGTACTTTTCACCCCTGACATAATGTAGTTTAGCTTATTGGAATTCTTTATTGGTAGTTTTTCCTGAATCTTGAATATTCTGTCTGCAAAAAAGTTCCCTAAACTTTCTTGTTCTTCACATCATGCCATACATCAGTGCAGTAGTTTTCTGTAATTAATAATTATTGTCTAAATAAGCTTAGATTGATTTTTATTTTGTAAGCTATTACAAAAATACTACTTTACCTGCAGGGCCTTTAAAAAACTTATCCAAATTGTATTTATAGTTGACTTGCTGATGATAAACATAACTGTGCTCTTCTTAAAGCTATAAGTATAAAATTGGCTGTTTTATTCCATGGTGATATTCACAGATTTTATTTAAAATTTTACTTTCTCCATTTACAAAAATTGTTTAGTTAGGCTTGGTATTTGCAGAAGACAGGCAAGAAGTAGAAGGGTGCTCTCTACCCTTGATTAATCAGGAATATATATCATTGGAATATTACTGCAACCAGACATTCATGTCCTGTGAGCTCCAATGAGAAGCTCTTGGCTTTTTGATTAAAATGAAATGCAACATTTCTGCCTCTTTTTATACTAGTTCACATTCATTCACATCCCCTCTTGTTCCCCCCAAATCCTCAAATTTCCTTTTACCCCAGTAACCACTTAATCTCTTGCATGTTTTCACCCCTACTTGCATAGTTTCACTCCTAACCAATTTCTTTTCCTCACTTGTCTCCTAGTGTCTATCTGCTTGGTTATACTCTCTTAGGTTTTTTTTTCACTCTGTAAGACTCCTTCCTTCCTGCCTGCTTGCCTGCCTCCCTCCCTCCCTTCTTCCCTCTGGCTAGTCCACTTACTCTTGGCATTTGCTCCCTAGGTCATAGTTTTGATCTTTGGCCAAGTATACACAGAACTTTTTCCAGAAACCTTACTTTGAGACAACCTTGCTTCCGTAGTGAGCAGCATGGAACTAAACCCAAATGCAATAATGACAAATTGCAAAATTTGGTTTTGGCAAATGCTGGAGAATATGAGCTCATCACTTCAATTTGTGAGATAACCTCTCTCTGTCTGGCTTTCGGCTAGCAGAAGCTTCCGTGTTCGTTCTGTGACATGTATAGCTGACTTTAGAGCAGTTTTCAAGTGAGGCCTGACACTCATTATGGCTGACTGATGCAAGGCGGTAGTCTTTAAATGGTAAACATAAAATATGGAATCCTTATGGTGTTGAAATGAATGACAGGAACATCTACTGACTTTGTCAGAAGACTTTCTAGGCATTGTTGTTCCTTCTGACTTAGGGAATTTAAAACTGGATTCTGGTAGAAAGAAGAAACACTTGTATACATTGTATGCCTTTCAGACCTTTGAAAAGCCAGAGCTCACTGTTGTTCCTTTAATTACTGGACGATCTTGTACAGGAGTGTGAATCCGAGGTACTGTAGCCTTGGTTGGAAAGATACTCAGCCAGCTGAAACTGATTTGTATTGCACTTTGAAAAGGCAGCATCAGAGCCAGCCTGGCTGTTGTTAAATTGCTTTCTAAAGCTACTATTGTAAGTAGCTGACTGTTCAGCTACAGAAGAATCAGTCTGTAACTAGGGATTCACTTTTATTTTCCTGAAACGGGTTCAGACAAACCTTTATGATTTCCCTAGAGAAATCCTTTATGTTCATACTGTTCACTCCAGGTGCATGGCCACAGCAGTACACCTTACTTCCTCACAACAATTTACTATACATGTCAGCATTGGCTTTGCTGCTGTGACTGAGATAATTTGTTCTTTCTCATGAAAGAAAAGTAGAATCAAGGATGATGAGACAATCTCATATTTCACTCCAAGTGAAATCCATAGGGAGAGGTTAATATTATAAAAGACTCTCTAATGCTGATTAAAAAAAATCCGTATCAATTGTAATTTCCCCCCCACAACAGCATCTGTGAGCTATCTTACAGAAACAGTGATTCTCACAGGGAAGAGGAAGGGATGGATTGCTTCTTTTTGTTACTAGCTTTTGTGATTCTCACTGTCTCCTGGAATAATAATGGTGATGGTGACAAAAGACTAAGCTTTGAAAAGAGGCAGCTGTGCTTCTGTATATAAGATGGTGACAACTTTCAAGGAAAACGTTTTCCTCATGTTCAGATGGTATATTGTGGACAATCTTTTTTTGTCACTTCTTTTGCCTGGTTAATAGTGGGATTTTGACACTTTTTTTTTTTTTTTGTTATAGGTGAGGAGTTATCTAAATCTAACAAGATATCTGCTTGAGTGTAGAAAGCTGGACATATAAAAGGCAGGAAAGAAGGAAGACAGAAGAAGAAGAAGAGGGATTTTGCTTGTTTCTAGCTTGTTCAAATTTGTTTTATAGCATGATAATAACAATGCTAGTAAAGGTTTGCCTTCCAAATATTTTTTTCAATACTTTTATTGTATCCAAATTCGAGTGGGGGATATGCATATATGTACACCTATATTTAAAATAAAAATTTCCTCTGAATAATAAATGAAGAGAAAAATTGTTCTAGACCCTGCAGCTACCAAGTGGGTCCACTTGGGCCAGATTACTGCATCACTTTTCAAATTTGGCAGCAAACACCCAGAAAGGTGAGTCTGGGCATGTGTAACCACGGGCACCAAAATTCTGTCTTCCTTGACCCTGTGGCAGTCCAACTGGGCTGTCACCTTTGGCTTTTGAAGTCCTGAAGCACTAACATTTAGTCCATCTCTGGTGGTCTGTTGTGATTTCATTCTGAATCCTGAGGAAAATGACTCAGAATGGTGTTGAGCCTGAAACATTTCAGCAGAATGGTTTGGGCTCAGCAAAGTAACATTTTCTGCTCAGGTTTTTAAAATAATCTGGATTTTAGCATTTAAGCACTATGTTTCCTGAAGACCGACTTTTGTGAAAATAAATTATTGATATCTTCAATAACCTGTGGCATGCATATCCATTGAAAATTCCTGTTCACTGTTTATGTGCAGCGCAAAAGGGAGAATAAAACTTTAAATAGTTGTGGGCCCTCTAGCGGTGTTCCCGGAGCTGCATGTTCAGAAAATTACAGGACTGAAATGTATCACCTAGATTATGTATTCCAGTATTTGCTGGTCATACCAGCAACATGTAGCTGTTTGGATTGTATTGTGTCCTCTGGTTATTTATAGTAATGAACAAAATAACCTCCATTCCAAAGATCTTGCAGTCTAGATGGACGAGAAATATCGGTCAGCTATTTCAGTCCATCAGCAGTCAGCAGCCATAGTTCAACGATTTCTCACAGCCAGCAATAAATTGGCATCACTGCTGAAAGAAGAAGTCTCAAATTTCCATTTTCCATGATTAGGTTTTTATTTCTCTGCCATTGTTTCTCTTGTACAGGTACAGGGGGCTGGACAAGGAACTAACAGAAAAAAAAAGGATGTAATCTTACTATAATCGCTAATACACATCTGCATAAAGAAAGTACATCAACTGATTAACAAATTAACGGTTTGAAAACTACTCAAAAGTTTGACAAGTGCTAATTGGATTTGAGTCACAGTCAACTTGCATTTATAGTACTTTCTTACAAGATGTATGGTTGCAACCATCCTTTTACGTAGAGATAGCAGATTCTGGCAAAGAATGATGATGTGATTAACCCTGCAACAGGATTTTTCCATTTGATCACCTACAAAAAGAATATCTTTCTTCCTACTATCCCCCCCCCCTTTTTTTTCTCATTCTGTTTGCTTTCTTTGCCCTCAAAGAATTGCTGCCAGAGGAGAGTGCAGGAAAGCCAGCTGTAGTAGAAAATTTGATTATGCAAATGTAGTTTAGAGTTTGTACAGACTTACAGAAGATTAACAGTGTGTGATGTGAGAAATGAATGCAGCTTCTTTTTCAGGATGAATAACTGCAAGCTAATGGAGATCTGTGGATGAAACATTCAGATAAAATCAGCAGTTGTGTTCTTGTCTCTCTCCTTCCAGTTCGCCTGTTTGTTTTTTGCCACATATTCTACAAAATTCACATTTTCCAAGATTCTGAAGAAGATTGTAGAAGTGTAGATAATCACAAATGTCATAGACATTTGATCAGGGAACAGGCTTTATTGTCTTTTATACAGGACCTGGAAGGGATGAAATAGTAACTGCAAGTGACAGGTTCACAGAAACCAAAAAGTGATACTTCACACAGTACAATGTAAAGCTGTAAAAGCTTATTGTCCCAGGAATTTGGAGATATTAAAGGGTTAAAAAATTCATTAGATATATTTATGTAAAGAAAATCTATCAAGGCTGTTGCCTGTGGCTCAGAGAGTCTGGCAGCCACAAATCATATGAATCAAAGAAAAATATTCTAGAGAACTACTTTTGTATACTGCTTCTGTTCTTACATTCCCATCTACATCTGCTACCGGCCACTGCTAGAGAGAGGATGCTGGGCTAGATGGGCTTGGCTTGGTGTTTTTGCATCCTTGGAGAAAATCAGTTTTTTTCTGTTATATTTCAGTTTTGTATTTCTTTCAGATCCCTGCTTCCAGATGAGACTCAAACCACAAGCACTAGGTTATCCACCAAGGATTTCTTAATATCATTTCCATCATAGCTGAAATCAGAAGGAAGCATAAATTTTGAGGAAAAGGCCTGCTGAATTCTTTCAGACCAAATTAAAACAACCAGATTCCTCCCCAGCTCCCTTGCCTTCTGGAAATAACAAACCACTGAATGAAGACAAATACATTCTCATTGCTCCTTAAAGATTTAAGCTTTTCCCTGAGTGAAGATAATGGATCTTCCTTAGACAGGATGTCTTTAGATTTGGGTATTCTGGCAGGCTGCAGGCTCTCTTTGGGTATGTGCAGATTGAACTGTCTGTGTCCTTCTTGCTTTCATTAAAATGTTTTGTGCTAAGCACAGTTCTCCATCTCATTGTCCTTGGGAAGTATTATCTTTATACTTTTGTAAAGGATCAGTATTGCATTAGGTATCATAGTCCTATTCTTTTGTGACAATCTGTGTTCTTTAGACCTCATAGGCTTTTACCTTCTCTCTTTCTCTTTATAAAAGACATGCCTTGTTTTTGTTATTTGCTTTTATAGCAAAATTTAGAATTTTAGGTACTGTGGAAGGTACTTATGGCAGGAATACTATTCATATGAAAGCTCCTGAATAAAATGGGCTTATGATTTTGAATAACATTTTTTTCTCAAAATTTGTCAATCAGGTGATAATTATGAGTTGTAATAAAAACAAATGCATGATTTTAAAGCAGTCTGGCTAAATCCCCTTGATTTGATAGCTGTTGAGGTTTCATTATTTGATGTTTGAGATATACAAATCTCTGCAGTGGTATAAAGAAGAGATAATTAATGACTATAATTCTTTCTGTTGGAGTATAAATTGTTGTCATCGTTTAACCCCAGCCAGCAGCCAAGCCCCACACAGCCGCTCGCTCGCGCCCCCACCAGCAGGATTGGGTAGAGAATCATGAGGGTAGAAGCTTCAAAACTCGTGGGCTGAGTTAAAGACAGTTTAACAGGGAAAGCAAAAGCCACACAAGCAAAGAAAAACAAGGAGTTCATTCACTGCTTCTCATGGGCAAGCAGGTATTCAGGCATTTCCAGGAGGTCAGAGCCCCCTCGTGTAAGTGACTTGGGAAGACAAACACCATCACTCCAAACGTTCCCCCCTTCCTCCTTCTTCCCCCAGTTTTGTATACTGAGCATGATGCCATATGGCATGGAATATCACTTTGGTCAGTTGGGGCCACCTGTCCTGTGTATGTCTCTTCCCAAGCACTATTGCTGGCTCCGGGGCCTGCTCAAGGCCACTCAGCGTTAGTCTGGGAGTGACCCTGGTAGAGTGGGGGCTGCAGATCGCAGTGACCCCAGACACAGCGCTTCCTCTGGCAGCTCTTGTAGTGCTGGCTCCTCTGGAGGCGAGAGAGCCCCAAGCTGATGTTGCAGGCACAGGCGAGGATAAAGGCTCGAGAGAAGGGCCTTGGTGTGAAGTTCAGTTCTTTTATTCCCAGGGAAAGTGGCAGGGAAGGCAGGAGAGGGTCCAGGGATCCAGGAGAGGCGGCACAAGGATTGGGAAAAGCTAAACACCTCCAGGGACCAAAGGCCCTTTGCAGAGTGCAGAGGGATATTTATAGGGATACATGCAGGGGAAAGTAAACAATAGGGGTACAGAGATTTACATGTAACCAATGTCTAACCAAACCGAAATGAAGTTTCCGGANAAACACCTCCAGGGACCAAAGGCCCTTTGCAGAGTGCAGAGGGATATTTATAGGGATACATGCAGGGGAAAGTAAACAATAGGGGTACAGAGATTTACATGTAACCAATGGCTAACCAAACCGAAATGAAGTTTCCGGAACTTAACCTTATAGAGAACATGAAATCATATACTAACTAACCAATGAAACTGCAACATGTAAACTAAACCCGAAGGGATGCTGGGGGTGAACCAAAAGCTCGCCCTAACCACAGGTGTGGCTCAGGTGGTGGCAGGCTCAGGCTGGTCCCACCAGTCTTGAGCCTCTGGGGCTGTGGCATGTGCCCCCCACATTGCCACAAAGCACCCCCAATATTTTTGCCAGTGTGGCAATATGAAAAACAGAGAAGGCCTTGGATCTGTGTAAGCCCTGCTTGGCAATAACAATAACATTTCTACATTGTCAACCCTGTGTTCAGCACAAATCCAAAACACAGCCCTATGCCAGCCACTGTAAAGAAAGTTAACTCTACCCTGGCCAGAATACAGCACAAAAGTGTGGTTGTGATCTACTTAATTTCCTGCATAAAGGAGTTGCATAATTTAAGGAAGACAATCAATGTAACATTGTAAGTATGTGAACTGTTGACAAGAACCTTTTTGATTCCTGGTTATTCACAGCTTTACGGCATAGTCCTAAGGAAATGCTTTAATCTGTCAGTATGTCAGTTCCCATCTGGACAGTAAAGGTTTTGATGATAATCTCTTTAATGATAAGAGATGCCATGCATGCTGTGCATTTGAGCACAGAAACACATTTGTTTTCACTGCTTGTTGCATGTTGTGGTTTTTAGTATGTGATTTCCTCTCTACGTTAGTTCTATAAAAACACTTTTTTACCAGTACCTGGTAGCAAAATGAATACCTGATGACAAGTGGATCTCTTCATAAGAAATCATTATTCTTGAATCTCTTTGTGTTCAATCTTGAAAATTTCCTGTAGACCAAGAGGTTTTTTTCTGTAGGATTTCTGAAGTAACACTATGCTCTCATGAAACCTCTCTAAAGTACTGCATCAAGATCTATGACTCCCAAAATGAGAAGCCCATGGATCTGTTTGGCCTAGTCTGAAAGAGGGTGATGATTAGGGGGCTGGAGCACCAATCCCATGAACACAGGCTGAAAGAGTTGGGATTGTTCTGCCTGGAGAAGAGAAGGCCCTGGGGAGACCTCATTGCAGCCTTTCAGTACCTAAATGGGCCTTCTAGAGGGCTGGGGGAGGGACTTTTTACAAGGCCATGTAGCGATGGGACAAGGGGAAATGGCTTCAAACTCAGAGAGTAGATTTAGATTAGATGTTGGGCAGAAATTCTTTACTGTAAGTGTGGTGAAACATTAGAACAGGTTGCCCAGAGAAGTTGGAAGTGTTCAAGGCCAGGTTGAATGCAGCCTTGAGCAACCTGGTCTAGTGGAAACAGCCCTGTGCAGCCAGTTTCTAACCATGTTTGTCATTTTGATTCTCTGGGAAGCTTAGGCTGTGTCTTTGGTGCTCACAATTTAACAATAATCTGAAAAGAAGAACTGTGATAAGGAAACTTGTTGATGGGTTTGTTTTTGAATATATTTTAAAAGAACTAATGAAAGTAAAATCTTTGCATTAATTAATGGTGAAAAGCCAACAGCATTAAAAGCTAAGAAATAACTGGATGAGAATGAAAAAACTTGAAGAACTAAGGATCAGACAACTGGCTTTTTATTGCTTTTATTGCCTGTGAAAATACTTCATTTGGTATGTATGTGAACAGTTTGGTCCCTTTACCACATGGAGGGTTTATGTGTATAAGGACAAAAGAAGAAGAGAAAAGGAAGGAACGAAAGTTTTAGGAAAAAGTAGTCATTAAAGTGCAGTATATGTTCCTCCTGCTGAGATAAATAGTTGTTAGATAAAGGGGGTGTTAGTGAAATAATAAGAACACTTCTTTTACTTCATATGACTATGAGCACTGATTTATTGCTACTGTTCCAAACAGTTTACACAAACTGTTAATAAAGGTTTAAACACTTTACAGGGCTGTATTTGTACCTAATAACTATCTTGATGATAGAAGAAACTGTGATCTGCCTTGAGTAGTAAGAGATCTGATTCTTGCTTTCTTGAACTTAATCCCTTTGTCTTCTATGACTGCTAAATAAGACACTCATATTAATGCCTGAACTCCTACATTCCTTCTCTGCTGCGGAGGCTGGCGTCATGACAAATTAAGGTTCTAGGTCTTCTTATGGCAAGGCATCTAGTTATAGTGAAAAGAATTTCCTGATAATTGCACATTAGGATCCCAGCTTAGAATTTGTTAGATCCCATTTTAGAATTTGTGGCAAATGCCATTTTTGTATTTTTAGTAATTTCTAAGGAGTCCTCAAATTGACACTACTCCAAATAATAGAAGGTTCATTAGGAATTAAATCTGATGTTTTGAAACCTAAAATATTTTACACTGTAATATATTTCTTAATGCGTATAGAATCCAGAAAATGCCTGCTTTCTCCAACTTTTTCTGTATTTTGTTTTTAACTATTTAAGTAGTTAATTATTCAAATCAAAAATACTTTTTTTCTCCATGTGGATTTTGAAGGGTGAGAGAATTTACAGACTACAATGTTCTCAGTAGAATTTTTAAATCATCAATGAATTAATTGAATATGATGGTTGATCAGTGAATTGATTAATTTATATTTAATTCTGTGGCTGTGAATTCTGAATTACTATTGTTTTGGTTTTATCCTGTGGTTTGAGTATGCCAAAGATCTTATGCCATACTAGTGACTCTCCAAAGGGAAGACTGGATATGATATGCCTGAGATCTCAGAAGAAAAACTAGAGAAAAAAAAAAAGAAAAAATAGTTCTGACCTTTTTATATCTCTTTTAAGAATAAGCATAACCACAGATCTCAATCCCCCAAATTTATGGGTTAATATATAACCTAAAGGTTATATATTGATATATATATGGCTATAAAATCCCAACATGATAGGGTTATTTCATTAAATGGCACTGACATTGAGAAACAGAGACTTAAATAATATGTAGATAGAAACCACTGACTCATTTCACTTGAGCCACTGAAAGATGTACTTTTCTTTTGACCTTCTCGGTTGAAGTTTTATTCATAGATCAGAGTAAAATGTGTCCCAATCTCCTTATACCTGAACTTGTATTGTAACTAATGTTGTACTGCTAGCTAGTTTTGCGGTATCTAAAAAGACAATTTTTCTTTACTTTTTGTCATGAAGACTCTCACAGAGTCATATAGACCCTCACAGGCAATGTGTTGGTCAAAAAGAATGACAAAAGTCATAAGGTCCACAAAAATTCACCAAGTTTTATTAGTAAATTACACACTTGACATGGAAATTGTTATGTTAGTCCCTGACCTACTATATAAACACATGGCAGTGGGCTTTGTATAAAAGGTATAAAGGGAAGAGAGAAAGGAAGAGATGAATTAAAGAGGGGGAGAGAGAAAGAAGGAAAAAAGGAGGTAGAGAAAGAGAAAGGAAAGAGAAGAGGAAGAGAAAGAGAAAGGAAAGAGAAAGGAAAGAGAAAGGTAAAGAAGAGAAGAGAAAAGGAAAGAAGAGAAAAGAAAAGAAGAGAAAAGAAAAGAAAAGAAGAGAAAAGAAAAGAAAAGAGAAAAGAAAAGAAAAGAAAAGAAAACAAAAGAAAAGAAAAGAAAAGAAAAGAAAAGAAAAAAGAAAAGCATGAAGCTGAGCCAGGGAGGTTTAGATGTTAGGAAAAGGTTCCTCACCCACAGGGTGGCTGGACCCTGGAACAGGCTCTTCAGGGAAGTGGTCACAGTACCGAGCCTGGCAGAGTTCAAGAAGCATTTGGACAACGCTCTCAGGCATATGCTGTGAGTCTTGGGGCTGTTTTGTGCAGGGCCAGGATTTGGACTTCCATCATCCTTGTGGATTCCTTCCAACTCAGGACATTCTATAAATCTGTTATTCTTGACAGTTTATTTTGGATGGTTGTTACTTGGGTTGCTGCTCCATTCTTTGAAATTTCTTGCACATTTGTTTAGATATGAGGTAATGACCAAACACTGTCATTTCATTTCACTGGGTAATTTAGACCCATTTTTCTTCCAATTTAAAGAAGTCTAACTGTTGAATGGATTTGCAGTGGTAAAAGCAGAGAATTTTTTTCAACAAATGTGGTCAAATTTGTATTACTGTGTTTGGAGAAGCTTGAAGAGACACAGGCAAAGACGCTACTATGACTGTGCAAAACAAAGCTTTAAAGAAGGTGGAGAGAAATGCCTTTTATCCACCCAAGTTAAACTATCAACATAATAAATATGAAACTCTTATCACTCTGCTGCAGCCACTTTCCTGTTCAAATTGCCCATAACATTGAATTCTTAAATGTGAAGTTACATACAGCAAAAACTATCTTACCTATTGTAGAATATTGAATAGTAGATTTGAGTCCTGCATCAGTGAAATCCAAAGAAACATAATTAGGTCAGAATTCTAAGGTATATTGGTTGTTGTTGCAAAATTGCTATGACAAGTTTCTGCGCTTCAGATTTTTGCACCTTTTCTTTTGTTGGTAAAACTGTTTGTGGGACCCCATAGAAAGTCCTGTACAGGTAGCCATCATGGGTAAAATTAGAGTCAATATTCACCTGTCCTGTAATATATGAGACTTACTGTATACATGCTGGTCCTTGTGCAGGGTACTGAAAGTCACATTGATGTCTTAGATTCACCAGGTCTATGCTGATGTAATCAGCATTGGTTCTTTAATGAGAATAACAAGGGTAGGTTCAGTATTTGTACCTATACCTGGCATTGTCGTAATAGTATTTTATTCAAATAGTCTTGACAGCAATTAGTATCCACTTTGAGACTTTCCCAGTGATTTATTCATTCATTCTTATATATATCAATGCTACATTGTCTGTGGAAGTTGCTACTCATACTGGCGTGAAACGACTGTTTGAAATGAACAATTTAATTTCAAGCTGTCTTACTGATTATTCTGTCCATGGATCTCAATTTTATCCGCTCTTACTGGCCCAAATTAAACTAGATCTTTCTAGATAATGGATGACCATGCTGTATGTAACATTGGACTGCAGTGTGTAAGAAAACGAAAATAAACTATAAATAGTTTGATAACTTGGATTTTTCTGTTTAGTGTTGGAAATTCATTCTGGAAACAATGACATTTTAACACTTTTTTTTTTTAATTTTAGAAATAATTGTATTTGATATATAGTTTTGCATTATCAATTGAATTTACAAGTTCTGGTATTAATTTTCTCAGAATTAACTGCAGATAATGACATGTAACTCAGAGAGAATTCAGTTGACGAAGAAGTTACTTTAATCTGTTGTGAGTTATTCAAAGAGATATAACATATGTAAGTGTGCCTCTTTCCTGAAAGAAGATGCAGTTGAACTGGAAATTAAAACTGGCAAAATGACATTGAAGATAAAACATCTGTTAACATTCATATTCTGAAAATATAGAACATGCATTTTTGTAGCTGTAAATTTCATGGAGATGATGACTATTTAATTACAGGAATTCTACACTAGTAACATAGAAATCTGTTTTTATAAGGATAAAATGTAGTTACATTTTAGAGACAATGCATGTAAAGGTCTCTAGTGGCTAATCTGAAAAGAAATTTACTGACAAATTCACATATAGAGATCTATTGGATACACAAAACATTGCAAAGTACCTTTCTTAAAGATAAAATTATTTTCAATAGGATTACCATATGGGGATTTAAAATACATAACAATATAGGATTCGTTTGGTGAATGTATAACTTCTTTGCAACTGAATCATTCTTCACATTGAACGTGTGACTAAGTAACTCTTCTGAAGATATCTTGTTTAGTAATTGCCATCCTATTAATCTCACCAAAGCCTTCATTGCTGTAATGATGCCTGAACAGGTCAGGTATTTATACTAATATAGGTGACAGATTTTGGTCAGGCATGGCAAAGACATTTCTTTTGGTCAAGTTGGATGAACTTTTTTCATTGTCACAGTGAATTTTTTTGTGATAAACTTCAAGGATTTGCTTTTCCTGAGGTAATCTTTATTTTCTGCTTGTGCCTAGATGTATCTAAACATTTATTAGGTTATATATAATGTGATGATACCTTATAATTTAATACAATTTTTATAGGCTTGGAAATGATAAAAAAATAACAATTGTCGATAGTCCTTAATCAGGATGGATATAATTATGAACATTGTTGTGTACTTTATGCCTCCAGAAGCTTTGTTTTTCTGTAGGGGTAGTTAGGTACAATTTAAGAACATTTGTTTAGCAACTCAGTTCTGGTTAATGGCAGAAGCTTACTTCTTTAATGAATACCTAGAAGTACAGTGTGTTAAATGAGCATTTGTGGGGTTCCTGCATCTGAACATGATCTGGATGTGGTGGGTTGATCTTGGCTGGTTTCCAGATGTCTACCCTCCTGCTTTGTAACTCTCCCTCCTCAACAGTACAGGGGAGAAAATAAGACAGAAAAATTTGTGGGAGAAAACCAGATCACTTACCATCGCAGGGAAAACAGAGTCAATGTGGAGAAAGTTAACTTATTGCCAATTAAAAGTAGAGTAGAATGGTAAGAAACAAACTCAAAACTAAAAACACCTTCCACCCACAGTCTCCTTACCATGTTTAACTTCCCTTCTTTGTTCCTGATTCATCTGCCTCCTACAACCTCTCCCTCAGCAGCACAGGAAGATGGGGACTGGGAGTTTGGGTCATACAGCAATACGTTTTCTGCTGCTTCCTCCTCCTCCTGCCTTTCCCATGCTCCTGCATGGGTTCTCTTTATGGGCTACAGTCCATCAAGAAAAAATGAGGGGAGTCTCAGCTTTGGTGCCTTGAGCACCTCCTCCCCCTCCTTCTTCACTGGCCTTGGTGCCTGCAGAGTTGTTGCTCTTGCAATCTTTTTCTCATTCCTGTCTCTCACAGCTTTCCCCCCCCCTTTTCTTAAATATGTTATCACAAAGGCATCGCCGGCTTTACTGGTCAGCTCAGCTTTGGACAGCAGTGGGTCCATTTTGGAGCTGTCTGGAACTGTCTCTGTTCATCATGGGGACACTCCTTGGTCTTTTCTCAGAGAGGCCACACCTGAAGCAACCCTGCCAACACCTTGCCACAGAAACTCAATGCACTGAAATAATAAAATTATACTAGCAGTGTACACTAATAAACACAATACATAAATTAAAAAAAAAATCTTAACATCTGGTAAAGAGGATTCTAAGGAATAGGCCCAAAATGAAGGAAAAACTGTTCTATCTGCTTTCTTGGAGGTGGAATGTAGAGTAGAGCTGGATTAGCAGTCAGGGAGTTCAAAAAGTGAAAAATAAATAGACAGAAGCAACAACAGGAAGGCTCTAAAGGGAGAATGAGATCAGCACTAGCTGTAGTTGAAAGAAGCTGTAAGGCTCATGATTCACTAAAGAGGTCTGCAGCTGAAAAGTGTTCAGAAAGAAAACTATATTAAACCCTTAAACAACAATAAAAAAAGGCAAATAACATATAAAAGATTTACTATTTTGTCCATACACTTGTATTACTTATTCTGCCTGAAGGATGATAGATCTGAGACTTTGCAGAGCAGGTGTACTTCAGGGGTACTTCTCTGAAAAACTGAAATATGAATGCTTCTGTCCACTAGCCTCAAACTCTGCAAAAATCTGTTCTTTAGTATCAATACAGTGTACATTTTTATGAATCTGTTAACTTGAACTTGGAAAGACCTATTGAAATCCATTCAAAAGAGTAACTGAATTTTGTTAGCTTATGACCTAATTAAAGTTTTAAAATAAATTTTTCTTTTTATTTCTCTGTCTCACTAGGAATATGACAATCATGCCAAATAATCCTTTGGCACATGGATTGAGCTGTAGTTTTAAAGACTGAGTTGTACTTGCTCTCACTCATATTTTTGGTCTTCAGTCACTCAAATATAACATCTGCCATTCTTGTGGATCAAAAGCTTTCTGTACCCTGAACTTTGTCTCTGTTGATTTTAATTGTTTTATGCTGCATTTAAATATCTACTACAGATGGTAGATATTTACCATATATATAAAATTATTATTATGCTGCTCACATCACATGCCAGGCACCACTGATGTAGTAAGGAAGGAATGCCTTGATCTGCATAAATCTGTTGCATACATTTTCAGTCTCTCTTAATATATTTTTTCTCACCCTTTCTTCTTCTCGACTTTTGTATTATATTTTATAATAACTCACCTTGGATATTCCCTTGTCCAGCTGTATATTAGAACTTCATTAAATACGTATTGCTTTGACTAGATACTTCCATTGCCAAAGCTACCCCATTTCAAGCAAGCCAGGGTAGCTCAATTTTACATTCCAGCATGTTTGGACCAGATGTATCCTGACAGATGTCGTCTTGCAAGTACAAGTACTTAAAAAGTAAAAATTCAGACTTTATGTAGTTTCAGAAAAAGGTGCTGTAGTTTATGCACTAACCCAATGGCTCATAGGCCCTATGTGCAAATTTAGAAGTTCTAGAAGCTGTTAGTGTTCAAGCTTGTGTTCAGTATGTGTCTTATGTTTCCAGGTGAGTGATATACTGCTGTCATGTACAGATCTGTTCCTACCTTTCTATTCTAGGATGCATTGTATTGCTTCAGCTATGGTCATAATACACCTTCAACCTTGAGTGCATGTTCACAATCATCTTCTCTCGTAGTAGTAAATTTACGGGATATGCACATAGGTCCAGCCAGATGTGGAGAGAGCTCAAACTACTGTAAATGCAGCCAGCCAATACCTCATTATTAGTAGTTTACAGGAACTAAATATATTAAGATGAGAAAGGAAAGCAATAACAAAATGAAGCTCAGCCTATGTGTCCTTGTTCATAGAGCTCAGTTAATCTGGAGGTAGTATTTCCAAACAACTTTGGTTACACCTGTCTGCTGTTATACTTCTCCAAATGTTCCATATGTTGTTAGTGCTGTAACATGATGGTATCACCACACTTATTAAAGTTCTGCTCATGACCACAATATAAGCCTTTGCAAAGCCACCAGGCACATAAAGTGTGCACTTTTGCAGTTATATTATTTGTAGCATTTCTATTTCAATGTGCAGCTTTACAGTTATTAAAAAGTATATTTAATCTGTTCACTTGGCTGTCTCTTGAGTTGCTGTTCCTATTTAGTGTTGATACTTGGTTGAGTTTTAAAGCATTTTTCATTCATGAAGCAGGACCAAAGCATTATGGAGCTAATATGATGTTATGTGCAATAGAGGCTCTTAATATGTGTTCACATTTTGGAAATATTGTAACTTGGATAGATTCTCATGGCCTAATTTTAAATGGATTTATGTCACATGCTGTTCCATTGACTTGGCAGAATTCAGTTCACTAAATGCAATTATACATGGAAAACTGAAACAGATTTTTTCCCTTTTTGTCCCATTGCTGTTCTCAGTTACTTGTGCACCCCTCACAGAGCCACACAAATGCAAAAGTAACGAGGCTATTATATTTCAAGACTACCTATATGATGTTCTAAACACAACTTGGTAGCTACACATATAAATACTTAATGTTTAATTTTACATATTGGTACATTGGTTTCCTGCACATCTGGGGTTCTGTACCAGTTCCTGTGGTAGGGAGAATTTTGCCTGCTGGTTCCATTGCCATGCTTGCACTTTTCCACTACATTGTTCTTTATGCTCTTGTGCCCACTCCTACAATATTATACTGGAGTTTAATAAGGGGTGAATTATTCACAGAGTGGCTGACATCTGCCTTTCAGGTAAGACCCACATATATACATACCTATATATGCATATGGTAGGAAACATTTAATAAAAACATGCTTTTGAGCAAGGAAATGCTAATATCTTAATTTTAATTTTATTCTATTAAAAAAAAGGATGGAGATAAAATGGGGTGCAGTTGTGCTTTATTAACATTTTGGCATTAAAATCTAAGCACTTTTAGGAAAAATTTCTTAGGTTTTGTTTTATTGAAGTAATTTGGCGAAAGATATGGAGAACATCCCAATTAGTCCTTTATCCTGTATTTTCCCTTCACTAATTTTCATTACATCTACCTATAGCTGAAGCAGCTGATCCAGGAAGACAACAGTTTTATGGCTAGAAATTTTCTGTTACAGGCATCTGATTGTTTAGAAAGTGCCTGTGCAGAAACCATGCATGTTGTGGGCCTACAAGCATGGCAGCTATTCAAATACTGAAGACTGGGTTGAAATTATTACTTGCATCATGTGCTGAGTGTGTTTTCTATGCTCTAAGTAGTGTGGATATGTCTACAAGTAATACATTGCTTGAATTCATAAGCGGATCTGAGGTAAATAGATTAGCCTGGATGGTAATAGTTTTAGTGTAGGTATGGCCTCAGTAGTCCTTGGAATATGTAACAAAAGAATAGGTGCTGTTTGGCACCTGACCACGATTACTCCTGACTGCTTTTGACAGAGCTGCTTGAGCTCCCTTCTTTGGATCTGTCTGCAGATCTGCAGCACGTTGGATCTGCCTGCATAAGTTGTGGCCGATTGCCTTCAGTGTAGTTACCTGTGCAAGATAATCATAGTTCATCCTGAGTATACAGCTGTCCTTTAGCTTTCCTCCTTGTAGAGTCTACCACTCTGCCAAATTACACTATAATACATGATACTTACGAAAGATTCAGTAAGCATTTACTTTTATTTTCACATGAATAGTGTTGATGGGCAGTACTGTTCTGGAGTGGAATAAAGTCTCTTACTTGAGTAAAAATCTATCTTGATGTAACTTAAATTATCAAAAGAAAGCCCTTATGCAGTTCGTGCTGTTCAGAAAACATAACTTTATCACTTATTTAAGTACTTCAGCAGAACTATTTAGTTAACACAATTGCATAGACAAACATTCTGAAAAATTATGAACTTGTTCTGATGATGACAGGAAGTAATCATTTTATCATGTATGTGGTAGATAGTAAAAAATGGCCAAAAATAAATGTGGAACAGAAAATGGTGCTAATAAAAAATACAAAGACTATGCTCATTATTTAGTTTCTTTGATGATCACTGTTTTGACAGCTCTGCAGTGCTGCTACATATTAACAAAAATAAGAGCAAGTACTTAATGAATCTTTTTTAAAAAAATCCAACATTGCCTATAAAACTTCACTTTCATATGTTGCATGCCAATGCACATATTCAATGATTGTAGGCTTTAGGTGATTGCAGTGCGGGGAAATTAAATTGATTTGTGAAAGTGTTCATTTCTTATAGCTACATTTACAGTCTTGTTTAATCTAATTCATAGTAGGAAATCCAGTTTTATACTTATATATATGTGAGTGTATATATAAAAAAAATGCTTTTAATAATAATTTATTTAAACATTATTAGGAAATAAGTTTTATATCTTAAAATATGCCAGAAAATCTTGTAAAAATAGAAGTAAAATAGCATTTTCGGAGAGAAATGGTTCATGTATCAGCATGTCAATGGGAGTTTCATTATGTATGATAACACACGCACATAATTTCTTTCAAGCCTTTAGAAATTTTCTGTGTATGATTTATGAAGTATTCATTGCATGATTCTGCCAGTTGAAGCAGTGGCTATGGTAATTGTTGGTTCCTTTTTTTCCAGGATAGAGTCCTTTGTGAAGATTATCTTACATTTAAATTACACTGATTGAACTATTAAGCAAATTTTATTTAAGGAATCTCCTTTTCTTTTGCTTTATCACCTCATCTTTCTTTTTTGTTTTAGAGCAATATTATCAACAATTATTATTGTATTATCAATAGCTTCTATAGACTGATATTAATTTCATAAATAAATAGTTGTCATAGGATGGTATTTTTCTGTGAAAGAGATAAAGCAAATTGAGAAGTACATTTAGGTTCTTTCTTGCTTAGATATGATTCCCTATGTAATGACTTGGTGATTGAAATAAATCCAAGGAATATATCTGCAGCCAGTGCTCATAAGATAGTCAATGTGTCAAGCCATTTATGTACACTTCTTGAAATTAATTTGTTCCTAAGAGAATAGTGACCATTAATTGTTTCTTATTTAATTGATCTGTTGCATTGCTTAATTGCATTTTATCTAGACTCTTACTTGTCCTCATTTTCCCATTACTACCTTCCAGTAATTTGTTGCAATGCATATTTTTGAAGAAATACAGCTGGCGTTTGTTGAATTCTTTGTGGGTATGTCCACCAACTAGATAAAATCTGTTGTGCACAATAATCGTGTTTGCAGTAACCATGAAACTGATGGCAGCTGCAAGCACTTTACACCCTGAAAAATGAAACCTAACATATAGCAGGGAACAGTTAAAAGGTAGTGACCAATTTCTGCATGAGAACATTGGTATCCTGCAAACAAAGGAGGGAACACATGAACTTCTGCAGCAAATGTGTGAGAAATAGACTGGCAGCTTTAAATATTACCTGTAGCTTTTCAGCTCTTCATTAAAAATGCACATTTTCTTCACTGTACGTTTTGCTTAATGATCCTTTGCAGAAATGTCTGCGTAAGGTTGTCTGCAAATGCAAACTCAATAAATTACTTGGCAAAAAAGAGTACAGCTTCCCCTATCTTTGGAAAGTCTTTTCTTACTGGGATTTATGTTGTGTGCTGAAAGAAGCTAGATATCCCTTCTTAGATGCCCAAATCTATGTGTAGCTTGCTTTATTTTGGCTATTAAAATAGAGCACAAACAATAGAAACCAATGTATGAGCTGAAGTATGTTTTGTAGTGATGATCCAGTGGTTAGTTTAGAACTTCACTGAGAACAAACATTTGCCTCAGTCACACTCCAAATCATGTAAAAAACTGTTAGTGGTCAATAATAAAGATATGCACTGATCTGGAATGAATGCCTGAAGAGAAGGCCTTTCTCCTTTAAGAAAGAGTTAATCAGGTCTCATCTACTTGCTTCTTCATCACAATTATTTGTTTGGCATTATTTGTTGGACATATTTTGATGGACACTAATTTAAAGCATAAACAAATTAGCATTGCAACTGGAAAGATCCCTCTCTTTTTTTTTTTAATTTAAATTGGAGCCTGTAATCTACTAGCCATCTAAAAATGGTGGTTTCTTTTTTATCTGAGGACATACAAATAATTTTCATGGGATTAAAATGGAGAAAATCACAGTCAAATACTCATGAAACCATTCAAATTCTGATTGACAGAAGCATTTTTCATATGCACTTCATATTATAGTGGTAAAATTGAAACTAAAAATACATGTATTTTTTCTGAGTTGTGGGGACCAGAAAAAGGGATACAGATTTTGAATTTGGAAGGTGAATGAAAAACCATGCATGTCATATTTCTTTTCAACTTTGCTCAAAGATATAACAAAAGTATAGTAGTGTTCCCACAGAATGGTTTAATGAAGGTAAGGGTTTGAATGCCTATCTGATAAACATTTACATATGGATGTACAAAGGCAATACTTCAAAATGTAAAAAATAATCAATATGAATAAAAATTTGGCTTTGAATACTTTACTGCAATGTTATTACTTCCTCTATGTGGTGTGTTTCCAATTTGGAAAAATAAAAACCCAACTGTGAGCAGGAAAAAAATATATCCTTCAATAGTGACTCCATTTGTTGAGAAGATCTAATGGTTTTATTTTCATGCTTAATGCCTGTGAAGTTCCACAGGCCATAATTTCTAAATCCATTAGGAATACCACTGTAGTACTGTTGCCTTCAAAACTATCTGTAATGGATTGCTTGCTTTTGATTTGTAGAGTGACATGGCAACCAGGATTAGCTTTCACTCTCTCACCCCCCTTCAAACATGTATATGTTTTAGACCCCATTAAAAAAATTAAAAAGGGAAGTCATAACTGTTAGATTAGATCATGGTTTTGAATTCTGGACTCTAATATCCCTGCACCCAGGCTGTTAAAACTAGAAGATTGATACTTAATGATGTTTCTTGCCCTTTGTTCCCCCATCTAGGCTATAAAGCAGATTTGACAAGCTCTTTTAAAAAGTGCTTGAAGAAAAGGAGAAGACAAATGAGAGATGGGAGGGATAAAATAGGTTCTTATGAAAGGCTTTGGCATATGAAGAGTTGGGGAATACTGGATTTGGCAAGTCCACAATAATACTTTATAATACATATATTTGACACAGAAAAGATATTCTTCTTTTCATTAAAAGATGACAGCTAGATGCAGCCTAGGTTTCATTCTGAACTCTATATACATTCACTTCTATCAAAACACAGTTTTTTAGGTGAAATATTTGAAATTGGTAAATACATGACACAAAACATCATTTTAGATATGAGAAAATCTTAAAAAATGAGGTGCTTATCAGAAATAATTGTTTCTAAAAGGATAAAAGAACAGTTCTGACTTGAAGGTGTTTAATGCAACATCTTTTAGTTTATTATATTACAATAAGCTGTGTAGATCTCATATTAACAAAATAATTGTGGCCCAAAGAAGAGTTAGGACATGGACTAAAGAATTGAAACCAATCTTTTTGTTGTCTGGGAGGTAAAGAAATCACAAATGCAGTGTTTTCCAGTTTTCATGTAAGATATGATGTAGTGGAAGACTCTTTAGTTTAGCAATAAAAGTTATAGAAAATCACATAGCTAGAATTTGAAATGAGAAAGATTGAGAATAAACTAAACGCAGTTTTCATTAGACTTACTTGTCATGAGCTACTGTGAATTCTCTTCCAATGAAAATTCCAAAGTCAAAGAGTTGCTTTAGTAATTGTATTTTTTTCTGATATTGAATTCAAACACAATTGCTGGACTTTAAAAGGATAGTAATTTAGGGCAGCTTGTGCCTCACTTTATGCAGTTTAAAATGAATGATTGCACAAGTTTCTTGTTACCTTAGAATGTGTGATTAGGAATTGATTCTTAAATCTATCTCAGGTTTTTATGCTGGCACATCTTCATCAGAGCAGGTATTTCCTAGGAAGAAAGAAACTAAAAGGCAAAGAAGAGATCAGAAATGCATGATAATCTACTGAAATTATCTTTTGAGTGTGGCCAGGTGGAAGAATGGACTAAATAAAAACTTTTCAAATTAAAAAACTTAGATATCTGAGCAATCTGTCTACCTATACTGAAAAACCTGTTACCTAAAAATGCTGAAGTGCATTAATAGATTATTTTTTCTGCCTTTCTATGTGTGAAACAGTGCAAGTTCAAGCCTACTGTCAATAGCACTTTATTCAGAGAACACTGGATTTGTGCAATTGTTTCCAGGGTCTTAAATTTGAAAATCACGGACTTTGTTCATCTCCATCTTGTTCAGTTTCTTTTTTTTCCCTATTCATGTTAGAAAGTAGTTCTAAATTGCTTAGTTACATTTTTTTTTAATTCTAGTCTCCTTAATAATTTCACTTATCCCATACCTACTTACTGCTAGGCAATATTCCAAATCTTCAATATATCATCAAGATACAATTTTTTTTTTTTCTTTTTTGTCAGGCGTGAAATACAGCTTGGTTATCAGCTAATCAGTTGAAATAACCAAAGTAATGGGTTAACAGTGCATCATAATTATTTTGCTTATATACTTTTCTTTAAATCAAAAGTGAATGTTTATTTGGCCTAGATCATAGAATGTTCTGAGTTGGAAGGGGCCCACAATGATCAAATAGAACTCTGAAGTGAATGGCTTCCACAGGACTGGAAGCCACAACTTTGGTGTTATTAGTACCTTGGTCTAACCAACTGAGCTAACCTCAGATGAGTTTATGTCCCATCAACTGCAGACTTCAAAAAATGAGGCAACATTTTCTATACCATTAGTGAATCATTTAATACATCAGATAATTAAAAGTTGCTTTAATAATTTTCAAAGTGAACTTAGTAATAATCTTTGAAAAGGAGAAAAATTCCATCCTTTTTATATCTTCGAGTACTCTAAAACTTGGGCTACTTGGGTGGCATTTCGGTTTAGCAAAGAACAGTAAAACTCAAAGCAGAAAAAGCAATTTAAGTATGGAAATGGAAAGAATTTTCCATGTTCCTGTCTGTCTGGTTGCTGGTTCCTTTTCTGGCTAAAAGATAATTAATAATTAACCCAAGCACTGTAAAAATGAAAGAGATACTTTTAATATCCCTACAGAGAAAAAAAACCTGCTGGATGAGCTCAGTCCCTATTAGCTGACAGAAACTTCACATGTCAGTGACTTATGAAGACCTCAGCTATTGAAAAAATTACTACCAGCATTCCTCCCTTAGCAGGCACCAGAATTTACTCCTTAGATGAGTATTCTCCTCCTCTGACATGAAATGAGATGGGAAGTTCTCCTGCAGTTATGGCACTCTTAACAGTACCTTTAATGAGATTTTCTGATCACAGAATCACTCATCAAGTCAAAATATCCTGATTTGGAAGGGACCCACAAGGCTCACTGAGTCCAGTTCCTGGCCTTGCGCAGAACCATCCCCAAGAGTCACACCATGTGCCCAAGAGTGTGGTCCAAATACTTGTTGAATTCTCTCAGGTTTGGTGCTGTGACCACTTACCTGAGGAGCCTGTTCCAGTGCTCAGCCACCCTCTAGGTGAAAAACCTTTTCTTGCTATCCAACCTAAACCTCCCCTGACACAACTTCAGGCTATTCCCTTGGGGCCTGCCACTGGTCACCACAGAGGCGAGATTGGTGTCTGTCCCTCCTTTTCCTCTCACAAAGAACTTGTATCTGCAATGAGGTCTCCTCCAGACTGAACAGATCAAGTGACCTCAGCCACTCCTTATACAGGTTCCCCTCAAGCCCTTCATCATCTTTGCTGCCCTCCTTTGGACACTCCTCAATAGTTTAATGTCTTTCTCATATTGTGTTGCCCAAAACTGCACAGACGACTCAAAAGTGAGGCTGCCCCAGTGCAGAGCAGAGCCCCTCCCTTGCCTGGCTGGTGATGCTTTGCCTGATGCCTCCCAGGGCACGGCTGGCCCTCCTGGCTGCCAGGGCACTGCTGACTCATATTCAACTTGCCATTGACCCTCAGGTGGTTTTCTGCAGCCCAGCTCTCCAGCATCTTATTCCCCAGTCTGTCCATACACCCAGGGTTGCCCCATCCCAGGTGCAGAATCTGCGACTTTCCTTTCTTGAATGTCATATAGTTGGTGATTGTCCAGTTCTCTAATTTATCAAGCTCTCTCTACAGGACCTCCCTGTCTTGGAGGCAGCCAACAGCTCCTCCCAGCTCTCTGTCATCTGCAAACTTGCTTAGTATCCCTTCAACTCTTGTGTCCAAGTCATTAATGAAGATGTTGAAGAGCACAGGGGGAGGATGGAGCCCTGCAGAACCCCACTAGTGACAGGTTGCCAGCCTGATGTCACCCCATTCACTATGACCCTTTGTGCCCAACCCATGAGCCAGTTGCTCGCCCATCTCATGGTGTGTTTATCCAGCTGTGTGATGAACATTTGGTCCAGAAGGATACTGTGAGAGACAGTATTGAGAGCTTGATTAATGCTGGCTCCAGGGGCCTGCTCGAGGCCACTCAGCGTTAGTCTGGGAGTGACCCTCGTTTCCTGGGGGCTGCAGCCTGCAGTTTCCCCAAACACAGGGTGTCCTCCGGCAGCTCTTTTAGTGCTGGCTCCTCTTGGTGAGAGGGAGCCCCAGGCCGATGTCATGGGCGCAGGCAAGAACGAAGGCCAGAGAGAAGGGCCCTGGTGTGATTTCCAGCTCTTTTATTTCCCGGGGAGAAGCAGCAGGAAAGGCAGGAGAGGCAGGAGAGGGTCCGGGGTCCAGGAGAGGCGGCGCGAGGATCGGGAAGAGGTGGAGGCTTCAGGGACCAGAGACAAATGCAGGAGAAGAGCAGGGGGATTTATGGGGACACAAGCAGGGGAAAGTAACCAATTGGGGTACAAGGATTTACATGTAACCAATTGAGAACTGAACAGCAATGAAGTTTCTAGAACTTAACCTTATATAGAACATTAATGAACTGAAACATGGAAACGCTAATGAACTCAAACATGGAAACGATGTTGCAAAGGATGCTGGGGGTGAGCCAGAAAGCTCACCCTGACCAGAGTGTGACTCAGACCGTGGCAGCCTCAGGCTGAATCCACTGTTATTGGGCCTGTGGGGCTGTGGCTTCTGCCACATACGCCGCCACACTTGATGTTTAGAGGAGGATGAATTCATTCTGTATACTTCATATAAATCACTTAAAACATCATGGAACAATTACACAGAAATCTACTTGAGATGTGGCATCATTACTTCTGCTGGTTTTGTAACAAATATACCTAATTTAAGAATCAGCAGTTTTTTGGTACCCAGAGTCTGTTCCATAAGCACTTGAAAACTTTCTAAGGATTCTCAGTCCACATGGGACCTCCTCTAATGGCAGTTCTGTAAATTAACCAGCAGGGCTTTTTTTTTCAGGTTTGTATGACGATGTCCAATAGAACAAGGACAAATCAGAATAAGTAGGGAAAGAAGTCTAGTAAGGTGAAACTATAAGGAAGCCATGCAGCCCATACACTGATTTAGTCCTGGAAACATTCTCAATAATAGTTTGTAAGTAGTTTTTACTGAAAGGGTTAGCCAAAGTTGGAGTTTTAAACTCCTATGTGAAAGAAATATGTTGAGGGTTGAAGCATGTTTTAAGAATTCCAGGCATCATCTCTGCTTTTTTCAAATTTCTTTTTGTGCTTCTGCTAGTCCTGTTATTGGTAAAAAAGGAAGGTTTTTTCCTATCTGGTCCTTAGTGTAGGCAAATACCTTTTATTAATTTTTTAAAATTTAAACCAGCTGCCATATTAATGTTCTAAATTACAAATGCTGCAGAAGTGGCTCTGTTATGCAAGTTGTTAAAATAGGTTTAAATTATGTTATGTGTGTTAAGATCCAAAGGAGCAACAATGGCATGTTGGATCACAGAGGGCTTCTAACCCTCCTCCCAAATCCCACAAAACCCGAACACACCTCCCTGCTCCAGGCCCCCAACTCCATACAGATTTATGGGACTGTCCCAGAGGTCCTGTATTAATAATATAGAGCATGTGCACAAGAATGATAAATGGAAGATGAATGGCTTATGTCTCTGTTAAATACTGCATTGTAAAAGTTGTACCAATACATGTTTGTGAGACAGGCCCTATTTCTCTTGCTTTCTTGAAGATTGCTAATCTCTTGGACAGATAAAGAAGGTGGTAGCTTCTGAGGTTTTGTATTTAAGAACCCTGTAGTGTACCTCATACTTTGAAGCAAAGCACTAAAGCACCATTAAATGTTAAAATATAGTTCAGAAACATTAAGTTTTCTTATATCCTGCAGTTCTTGCTACAAGTGACTGAATTTCAGATTAAGGGAAACAAACAAACAAACAAACAAAACAACAACAAAAACCCAAAAAAAACCCCAAACCAAACCAAAAAAAAAAAACCAAAAACAAACCCCAAAGAACTAAACAAGTGCAAATCACCCAGGAGTTAGAGTGGGAGATAAGGATTGTAGTGAGTCAGTCTGTACTTTTCTGTAGCTGAAAAGTGACAGCTGCCTTGTCCCAAAGGCTATTTTGCATTTAAAAGTGAAGATTATATAAGCAACACAGGAACCGTCTCCTTTCCACTCCATATTCAGCTCACAGAAAGAGGCCTGTAAATGGGGAGAAACAATTTAGGGAAGGATTTCAATTTTTTCACATTCCTCTTCATTGCATGTACAATAAAAAAGGCAAAATTTTGTATAGTGATATGAGTATACAATAAATAATTTTGTGTAGATAACTTCATGTGTTCAAAATGGTAATTATATATGTTCTACAAAGTCACTTCAAATGGAAATGCACTACAAAATGGGGCAACTGTAATAGAATGATAGAATCATAGAATGGTAAGGGCTGGAAGGGATCTGAAACATCATTCAGTTCCAATCACTCAGGGACACCTTTCATTAGATCAGGTTCCTCAGGGCTCCATCCAGCCTGGCTTTGAACACTTCCAGGGCTGAAGCATCCACAACTTCTCTGCGCAAGTGGTTCCAGTGCTTCATCACACTCTGAGTAAAGAATTTCTTCCTAATATCTAGTCTAAACCTGCCCTTTTTCGGTTTTAAACCATTGACCCTTGTCTTATCACTAGCTGTAAAAAAAGTCCCCCTCCCTCCTTTTTGTAACTAACCTTCAGGTACTGAGAATCCACAATGAGGTCTCCCTGGAGGCTTCTCTTCTCCAGATGGAACAATCCCAGCTTTCTCAATCACTGTTCATAGGAGGGGTGCTCCATCCCTCTGATCATTTTCATGGCCTCCTCTGGACTCCTCTGATTCTAACAGGTCCATGTCTTTCTTGTGGCAGGGATGCCAGACCTGGACATGGTACTCCAGGTGAGGTCACAGAAAGACAGAGTAGATGTGCAGAATCACCTCCCTCGATGTGCTGGCCACTCCTCTTTAGATACAGCCTGGCATGCAGTTGACCTTCTGGGCTGCAAGCTGTTGACTCATGTCTAGCTTGTCACCTACAAGAATTCCCAAGTTCTTCTCTGCAGGGTTGCTCTCAATGTCTTCTTCCAGTCTGGACTCATGTCTGGGATTGCCCTGACCCAGGTGCAACACCTTGCACTTGGGCTTGCTGAACTTCACGAGGTTCTCATGGGCCTACCTCTCAAGTTTGTCCAGGTCCGTCTGGATGGCATCCCGTCCTGTTGTTTAGCTTCATGTCATCTGCAAACTTGCTGAGAGTTGATCTCTTGATCTCACTAGGAAATTATCGAAGCTATTGAAGAGCATCGGTCCCAAGGCAGAGCCCTGAGGGACATCACTTGTCACTGGCCTGAACCTGGACATAGAGTCATTGGCCACAACTCTCTGGTTGCATCCATAGTTCACCAGGATGGACTGGTGTTTGAACAGAAGTTGCATTATTAATCAGCTACTGAAAACAGAAGGTTTTCATCACTTATTTTGGAGAAGTTGAGTATTCTAAGACATGAGGACCTCAGGCTTTCAGTTGAGCTATCGTATAGGATAGCTGTGAACCTGAAAGCACAGGGAGAAGAAGGCTTTTGGTACTGTAGAATGGGATGTGAACCCCTCAACTTAAAGAGGCTGTAGAGCCCCATCCTAAAATCTGTCTAGCACAGTTAAGGGAGTTTTACTGAAGTGAAACAGTACAGGGGGATGCATCCCAGTCACCACTTGCTGTGTTTCCTTGCAGAAAGATCATAGAATTGACAATCTTTCTTTCATAGTGTGAAGAAATGCACCAAAATGCTGCTTGTTTTGAGACAAAATCAATTTATTTTCTGTATGTAGAAGTGAAAATTCTTTCTTCTGGTATGATAGCTGATTTTTTTGTTTTATCAGTGACAGAGTTTCCTCTGTGGCAACTTGATCAGTTCTTTCATTTTGTATCAGTCCACTAATGAATATCTTGATTCTGTGTTTGAGACCAACCTTGAAGAAAAGATGTTTCTGGTGGCATAGGTAACAAGCTGAGACGTACAGAAGCTAGGTGTAGAACAGAGAGAGGTTGGTAATAGCAGTTCTCAATTTGAACATAAGTAATACGGAAAGTGATAGCATTTTACACTAGTTGCTCACAGTCTGTACTGAATGGCACCTTGTGCTGAGCAAGAACTGCTGGTAATTAGCTAGTAGATTTTTTTTTCTCAGTATAGCCAGATCTATTTTTGCTGAAGATCAATATGGGAAAGCAATGCTAGCAGGCATTTAAGTGTAATAGAAAGCAAGAGTGAAGTACCCTTAGGCTTTCAGACAATGAAATAACGCATACTAATACAAACCACTTAGTTCTCCTCAGCTCCTTCATCCACAGCTGAGACTGTGTAACTTCTACAACAGGTTGTAAGTGTCTTTCTAATTACATTTTTATAGTCTCACTCCCTGTATCACTTTAACTTGAAATTCAGTATTCCCTTTGTTTTTGCTTTTCCAGTCTGTAAACTATTATGCCCCACAGTACTGAAGTACTGGGCTTCCTAGGAGAACTCAATTGCCTGCAGAGGCTGATGTGCTAAATGGCAATGCAAGGACGATTTGTCAAAGTAGATTTGGGATCTGACATCTGATACTACCTGCAGCACCGTCAAGGGAGGAACATTGTCAACAAGCCGTTAAAAATGACTTCTAATGGCTGAACAAGTAGATGAAACATCAAGAAAATCACTTTGTTCTTTGTTCTCATTGATTGCCTAATTTAATTGGCATAGTTTTATTGAATTTTTTAACAGAACAAAATGAGATTTTAATGTAATCTCACTGAGATTGGTTCTAATTAGATATATTAATTTATTATGACTTTCTTGGTTAGAAGAACTAAAACTCATTAATTTCCTTTGATGAAGTTATTTTAGACAAAGTCCCAGACCTTCCAGCTATTTGTACTCTTGGTTACATTGGTGTATACTTAGTTGAAAATCTACAGAAGACTGAAAAGACCAAACAACTTACTTTACTTATTATGTTGAAATTCAAACTGTAAAATCAACTAAAAATATTGAAGACTTCTGATATTTTAAAGGTATCATTCTATAAGCTTTTGAGCAGTGATACACCTGTGCTGTACACTTCTGCGGTTGTTGCAATAAGAGTGAGAGAAGTCAAAGTAGATTTCTTTGATTGTATAACTTTTTAAGACCTAATCAGCTTCCAGTTTCATGTTAATTCTTGATGACTTAAAAACCCAGATGGCAAAAAAGGTGTCAATTTAATTTTGCTGGATTAGATGTTGAGTGACTTGCAACACAGTGCATTTTTGCTTCCAAGCAAGTTGCTTCAAATATGGTTTTGTATACTGAACTTTATTATTACAAGACAGTTTGGATCAGGAGTAATCTTGAAATTCTCTAGTATCATTTAAATGTGATAATTTCCTTCCAAGGTTTATGCACTGACCACATGTGAGCTTTATAGGACCATGAGGAGTGGGGTGGAAAGTTTATATAGATTCAAAGAGCTGTTCCATGCTGAGTCTGGAGAGGACTTTGCTGCCTGTTCTTTGGTGTCACTTGTGAGATGCTAAGTACTGGTGAGGAAATGCAAAGCTTTGTTAATACTGGACATTTTTGGATTTCCAGTTTAAAGTTAGAAATACCACATGGTTTGCTATGTATTCACTCACACTCCATTGTAAACTATATTTTCTCAACAATAATCTGCATCTTACCTGGAAAGTATGGGACATATTATGCTCAGAGTAACTCAACTGTTTCTTCAATAATTCAGATAGCTCAAGTGGTCTCAACCCACACACCCCTCTGATAATGAGACAAAAGAGCTGTTGAAAGAGAAGAGACGAGGAATGAACTGCTTTCTCATCTTCATTGGATAGAATGACACTGAGTGTTAGTGGTATTTATTTGTTTTACAGAAAAGTTGGGTTTTCTATATATAAGCATTCTGTGGTTTGTACAGATTTGTTCATTTAACAACACACATAAAGTGACATTTTTACTGCCTTTTAGTCCTTTTTGAACAGAGCCAAATGGCTTAAACAGAATTTCAAATTCAGGTATGTAATTGTTCAGAAAAAATGTCTTTCTCTAGAAGTTTAATGTAAAGAGGCATAGACAAGGATTCAGATGTCTCTCCTAAATACCTGCTATGTAATGCAACTTCTGGAAATGAAAATGGACTGAGAAAGGAGCATTCTCTGACTATGAGAGACAGTGTGATCACTAGTTCTCCATGTTCTCTTTTGGAATGTCATTAATGCACTGATAGTGAAATTACTGTTGAACATCCAATGTCAGAAAGATGATGGCAAGCTGGGTAAGTCATTCATTTGGAGAAATGTTTTAGATATTTTCTTTGACTGATATGGAGCTGGGGTACAGGCCTCAAGGATGGTTAACAGTTGCAATTCCCAGGCACTGTGTTAGCTTTCAAGTCTGCAACCATATGAATGCTGACATTCAGACTGCTGTATCAACACAAGCAGAGACATCTGTCTATGCTGTGACAGGCAAACAAGAAAAGCTGGCTCCAACTTGGAATCATTTTGGTACATCTGCAAGTAGTGTTAGTGTAACACTGAGGTAGGTAAAGGTAGATATGGGCCTTAGCTACTTTTGGATCAATTCCTGAAATGTAAAATAACAGTAGTAATAGGGACCTAATTCTTAGTTTCATAGAGATGTTTTCAGGATAATATGTTTAGTAAGTCTGTGGATATGCCAAACATATTAGTATTGTAATAAAATGTTACTAAGTTTGCAGGAGTGGTCTGTTACATGATTTTCTTTCTTTGAATCTTAATTGTTTTATTTTTCAGGCTCACATTGATAAGAAAATTTTATTATGGTCTTAATTTCTCAATTGAGATTTCATGAATTTTTGCTAGCAGAACATGTCTATAGATATGTAAGATGCAGAAAATTAATAAATCTTAGTATTTTGGAAGGTAGGATTGTCCATTAACTTTTCAACTTTTTGTAGCCCTCAAAACAAAACTCCAAAAACAACAAAATGCAGTGAAATGTGAAGACTAGTTGGCAATAGTCATTAACATTGGCAATAGTCAATAACAATGACCACTTACTTGTAAGTGGTCATTGTTAATATCTAAGGAATGTGTCTAGCTTTCTGCTTTGGTGATGTTGTACTGTATTGCACAAACTCCACTTGGTGTTTGCTTTTCCTCCTGCTCATTACCCTCTGTCTTTAATTGGACATTGGTCTGTAGGGCATTGTTCTTACTGCTTCCATCTTGCAGTGTTGGGAACACAATGTAGTCCTTTTCCCCCGCCTTGCATTGTATTAGTGAAATAAGCCATGTACAAAGATGGTATGAGAGAGAGTTTGCTAGGTAGAATTAGGAAAAAAAAAAACAGCTCCTATGGTTAGCTTGAGCTCTTCTTGCATGACACAGAGACATCTTTCTGCTAAATCAGACTTGACTGAACACTTGCAACAGGCTGTGAATGCTCTGACGTTTGACAGCTGCTGTTTCAGGCTTCCTTCATGAGAGCATGGTTCACTATCAACTGATCCACCTCTGAAATTGAATCTTAAAGCTTTCTGCAAGTACTATGCTACACTCTCATCATGCGGGAGGGAAATAGTCTGTTGCTCATTCTGACTGTGAAATGAGCCAGTGCTATGTGATTACCCTTCAGTTTGACTTGGGGAAGTAACTTGAACCTCATCAGATTGTGAGTTGTTTGGTTTCCCTGTGTAGGGGCACAGTCTTTTCACAGGCTTTCTGAAGTGTTGCTGTAATTGCTGATTTGTGTTGATTTTTCTTTTCACATAACACCATATGCTGCAGTTGAGAGATGCATTCATAACTTGTTTTCACAGTGACTAAGTCCTGATTCACACACACATTGTCTTGCAGCAATTTCCTTTGACAGTCAAGAAAGCCTGCTTCAGTTGTGGACGTGTAAAAAGGCAGAAACCAGTAGTGAAAAGCAGTAGATAAAATCTGTATAGCCTAAACAAAGGTGGAATAATATAACAAATGTGTAAATGAACTTGTGATAGTTTTCCATTTGTGTCAGTTCTCACCATGAAATAATAAAAGTTCATGCAAAAAAGGAACTAAACAAATGCTTTAGGTGAAATGTTCCAATTTTCTTGGGAAAAGAAGTTATATATTGGTGGTGCTGTGAGAAAGTTATTGTTTCCATGAAAAAGACCCCAACAAGCTCCTAAACAAAAAATGTTATAATAAATTTGTAGTAGGGTGAGTGTTTATGAATAAGAATACAAAAAATGGTAGGTAAACCTTAGAAAAACAGTATTTGTTCAAAGTTTTAAGTCAATTTTAATCAGTATGGTGAGATTCCTGCATTTGACAGCTCACTGTGTGTCTGTTTCTGATGGAGTTTTAGAGAAAAATGAAGGACATAGTCAAGGCTATGAACTTCCAGAGATGGGACCTGAGGTAGACTTATATCCATTCTGACAATACCTACATTCTTAGAGCTCTCCTGCCTTCTACCATTCTCTCCATCATTGGTAGACACAAGCTATTTTCTTTAAGTCAAGTCAATACCTTGGCCATTATCAAAACAACTCAATGAGCTATAAAGTCATTTTGCACTGCTTTTCGAACTTAGAGAACTAAATTCAATAAAAGCATCTCAGATCTTTTGGTAGAAGTGACAGTCTAATCATTAAGGAACATGTTCATTATGAAACCCCAGAATATGTCTCACTGGGAGCAGGAGGAGATATATGTGGTTATCGAGCTTTCTTTTCTTCACAATTTTTGTCAATACCTGTATAGGAAGAATGAGAGTGTTCATTATTGTGAGACTTACTTTGTAACCAGGATGTGCATGATAAGGATAAGAATACATTTATCAGTGGAAATTATGCCATACCATATGATTGCCATAAATATGTGGTAAGTTTTTCTGCTTAGTGTTTTAGATTCCTTGAATTCACAGAAATTTCAATTAATTCTTATTGAAGTATGAATAAAAACATCCTTAAGCACAATTGGCTTAGGTTTTTTCTGCTATTTAATATAATTACCATGCTTTTTCCTTTTGAGTAAGTCATAGTGAGGCAGATAGACAAATTCTGTTCTGCTTGGTTATAACATTACTTGGTTAAAATAGTGCTTCTGCTGTTCACTTTTAGGGTTGTTAAGGCATTATATTTTTGTTTGAAAGGAATTTTTAAGGCAGGAATTTTTAAAGCTTGGACTCCATTTCCCAAAATTCTTGTTATCTGGTAGTCTGATTCTTCTTATAGGAATGGATGGTCTTTTAATCGCTGAATCTCCATCTCACTCTAGTGTCTTCAATTCTGAAACAGTTGGTAAGTTCAGTGCCAATTTGAGTCTCCTCTGCTGTGTGCATCTGTAGAGCATAGGACTGATCCCTTCTTTCTCCTTCTCTGAAGAAAGCCTTTTTTTGCATCTCAGGTGCAGTAAGCGAAAGAAAGGTCATTCCGTTTCATGAAGAATTTTTCTACTTCAAATCTTTTTCTTTTTTTCATTCTGATACAGAGTTAAACCTCCAGCTCCTGAAATTCTCTATTAAAAATGAGACTGCTGTCAGTGGCTTGGAATAGGTCCCAAGACTGATTGGTTTGGAGATGCATGTCCTGAAGTGTTGGGAAACTGAGGAGCTGGCAGAGCAATGGAGAAGGCAGGCTCTGAAAAGCAGCAGAACTGCCCCTGTGCAGCATCCTGCTGTGGCGAGGGAAGTGCATTTTTGGCGTTTCCCTTTACTTTATTAGCAGGATGGTGGGTGCTTGGTGTGTGAGGGTTGGAACAAAGGTGACTGAAGACTTTCTCTGCCCCCTCTCCCCTCTTCCACTCCCCTTAGACCCGTAGGGAGTGAACACAGATGTCTCAGCTGAATAGGAGTTGTGGTGCAAGATTCCCAACCACAGGGGCGGAGGCCCAGAGGCCTGGGATGAGCTACGGCATGTACTGGCCCAACAACTTTGAGGTAGCTTTGGATTAAAAGCAGTCATATTGCATGCAGGTCGTTCTACATGGGTGCATTTTTATCTCAGCCTAGTGACACTGTTTTCCCAAACTGCTATTTTCTTCTTGTGTAAGCATTATTCATGCAGAGAGTACTTTGCTCTTTATTAATTTCTTGTGAAACTGTCCTGGGACACCTAAAGTCTAATTTCTTTAAGAGTATACCAGTTCATTTTTTACTTCCAAAAGGTGCAGACAGTGAGTGTCTATACTCATTGCATTGTCCTTTTAGTGAATTTTGTGAAGTTAATAATTTAGCAGTAGCAATATAGCTAGTCATGGTGTCATTTCTATTATTTTTCTGCTCTCTTCTGGCATAAGATAAAAGTTACGACCAGGTATCAATTGTTTCCTAAAATAAGAAAAGCTGTTTTAGACATGATGGTTGGCTAGCTGTTTACTTCCAAAGACTGTATATGATAAAATATCTGTAGCATTCATACCAGCTAGCCTATATCTGTTATATCTGATAAATTCAAGGCATCTAATCCAAAATCATACTCAGCTTATTCAAGATATTTTTTTTCAGAAGAAATGCAGTCTTAACACAAGATTTAAACAACTGACTTTCAGCTCCCAGAGAAGAATATTGTTGTACTTTTGAGAATATCATATAATGAAAAGCAGAGCTTAATTGCATACTAATGCCACATTAAGTAATTCTAATTAAAAATCTGAGAAGTTTAGGTGTAGGAAGTGTGGACAAAAGTTGAACTTCTTTCCTCGTAGGACTTCTGATTTTTAATGATGCATTATTTTTTAGAGCAAATGTATAATCTCCTAGATAATATTGCATTCAGGCCTTTCTAGTGCTTGATTTATCAAGGAGACTCACACTGAATTATTCTGTATTTTATTCCAAGTACTGTGAGGGTAAAAGGCTTCTGTGATGGATTGACTACCGCCAAATTATATTTAATGACTCTGCTCATTGGTTTTGTTTTTGTTTTTTTGTTTGTTTTGTATTTTTTTGTGTATAGTTTTGTTTGTTTGTTGTTTGTTGGTTTGTTTGTTTGCTTTGTTTTTCTGGAATTTTTCTTTTCTTTCTCTCTCAGTTAATTTGTTTTTTAACATTTAAGCAGCTCCTTTAGAGGAAAGCCACCACATTTTCTTCTTGGCTTACTGTATGACCTCTGACAGTCACTTAGATCTTCTGTTGCTTGATTTGATTGCATGTGGAAAGGAGAGAGAGTTACACCCATTGATAAATATTTTAAGAATTGTCCCTTTACAAATAAAAAACTTTTAAAGGGTCATTGGGGTAAGTCAGAAGGGGGGTCCAGCCTGATGATTAGTGAAAAAAACCAAAAACTGATCCTGCTGGATTGCCAGCTGTGCAACTTCACTTGTAGTTTACCCAGCTTTCCATTTTGAGCAGAAGGTCAAGAACAGATGAAACTTTGAGTGGATTTTGATTTGTGTCTTGAATATTCTCCTCAGCAATATTCTCCTCTACCTCTATGGTAGTTTTAAAATGTGTTATAGGGGACATTGCTATTTATTCACTTTACAGGAACCAATCAGGAACCTTAGTAAAACAGTCTTAGTTTATAATTTCCTTGGGTATTATGTTTAAGTCAGAGAGTGATTCAGTTGGATTAATTTAATTTACATTTAATTAGAAGTCGCAACTATAATTGAGATGCTAAGATGGTCTTGTGTTGACTTTGCCACCTTAGATACTGGCTGTATAAAAGTAGAAGAGAAGCTGACGGCAGTGATGAGTCTGTAACTTGCTATGCAGTAGCCTTTTGCCATTTATGTACCTGGGCTAAAACAAGGCACAATTTATGGTTCTAATGTGTTTCTGAGAAAGCAGAGGGCTGTTGACTCTGCAAAAATAAGAGGCTTTTTAACATTTAGTTAGTACAGCTGTCAACAGATTGGCAAAATGTAAATGTAAATTATTGTTTTAATCCTGCTAAACATTTTCTTTGGCTGATCTCATGTATTTCATGCTAAAATTGATTTTAAACATGAATATAAGCAATCAGCTACTTCCAGATCACTGCAACCTGTACTGTCTGTAGGCAAAGGCATACATGACAAAGGCTAGCAGAAACTGGGTTAGATAATGATTTTTGACTCTGTCTTCTTTCCTAATAATCCATCAAGAAGCTGTGTGAAAAATTTTACTTCCAAATTGTTATTATGAAGTATTTCTCTGGACAGCACAAGAAGAAAATACTGTAAAGGTTTATTTTTTTTTTAATTTTTACAAGTAGTATAAAACAGCTACTTTCAGATAGTCACCCAACCTCATAGACTGTTTCCATGAATAAAACTTGTGGGGTAAGGGCAGTATTTTGGGTGACATTTCCAAAATAGGCACCTACTTTTTTGGAACCTGAAGTTCAAGAAGCAGCTACAGCATTCAAGTTTTTTGAAAGCACTATATTACTAATATGTCTAGTGAGTCCAGACATTTGAACTTAAATTGCCTCTCTTGCTCTTGCAGAGTAAATACTGCTTGTATTTGATTGAAAGTTCTTCCATTCTTCTTCCAGGAATGTTATTTATTTAAGCTAATCTATGATTCCCCAAAGCCATTAGAGATGAGATAGTTTTATTGTGGTCCTAGGACTTTATTTGAGAGGACTGTTGCAGGAGGTCCTGCTGACTATGCTTATCACTTCAGTTATACGTCTGCAAAAGTGATTTGGAAAGTGGAGACCCTTGTGGCTAGTGATCTAAGAGGTGAGAACAGACTTCAAACTCTCTCCATGTTTCCTATCATGTAATGAACCTTGTCCAGGAGAAATCTAGCTAGCACATTTGACAGCTGACTGAATACTTATGGTGTGTAGAGTTTGGTAATCCTCTAGTATTTCTTGAACAAATGTGAATAGAAAGAGAAAAGCCTACATAAAGAAATCATTAGTGTTCAATGAGGTGAAGGCGATCTACTGGTGTTGTCTATTCTGCTTTCCAGAACATTGAGAGTGGCTTGTGGTTTGAAACGTGTTCAGAAGTGAACAGCTTCTTCCTTGTGCTCCTCAGTGAATCTGTAATTTTTTGGGTTTCAAGGAGAATTTGAAGAAAAGTCTGTGCTATATCTTAATTGTCTAAGGTTCTGTACATGGCTATCAGAAGAGCTAATGAGAATTTCAGTAGTAGACTATGGAGAAATGAGGAGGAAGTGCAGCTGGCAGTGAAAGACTCTAGCCTTAAAGATAACTGCATGTGATGACTGGGCTGAGAGAAGAGAGCTTCCTTTCAAAATGGCTTGACCATTGTGCATTGACTAAAAAGGGATTTTGGGTGAATGGTGTGGGCAGGATGACTGACCTGCTGACTGGTCATTTTGATGGATACCATAATGCAGTAGCCACTTAGTTTTCTCTAGGTCAGGCTCTGCACCCTAATCTGTGCAATTTCCCTTAGAGTTGTATCAGTTAATATTAACATAGCATAACCTTATTTTCAGCCACTAGTTGTACTTTTGAAAGAATTCCCTCCTAGCTGCTTCTCTGTAGTATGTGAATCCTTTTGAATCCTGAGCAGCCATTATGACAACCTCTTACTGTGACACAGGTTGGTTTCACACAGAAATTAACCAGGTTACACAGAGTGATGACCTGCGTGTTTTGAGGCGAGACTCCTGCTGTATTGTCATACAGACAACAGTACAAAATAGTAATTTACAGAATTCAAAAGCATTCCAACAAGCTAAGTAAAGTAATAGTAAGTGTAGCTTTACTGCATAGTTTTTGCTGAAATATTGATAATCCACTTGCCATGTTTGGATTTTAACTTGTGATGTCATTGTTCCGTATTAATATTGAAACTGCCACCTCAGAGAATAACAAGAAAATGTTTGTCATTGTTTTTGTTTTTTGTATTTAACATATTAGAATATTTAAATATCTGATGTTCATTCCTGTACATCTTATTAATTCTACTCTGATATGTTTTCTGAAAAATACTTTTTTTTCACTTATTTTTAACCTGCACAAGCATTTATAGATTTTGGCTATAAATTTTAGGAAAACAGCCTGAACTTCGACAGTAACACTGAAACAAACATACAATGGGTAATTAATAAATTTAAATTACTTTACTAATGTGCATTTTATAATGCATCCGCACTGATTTTGTTTAATTTTGTGGGAATTTAGACTTCTAAGCCCCTGTCAGCCACTATATTGTCACGTTTCATTTTTTCCTTGTTAATATAGTTACTATTTTAACATTTGTTAAATTTTAATGAATTAATTAAAATGCAAGTTTAAATTGCTTGTTGGTCATTGTGGTTGCCCTGCAAATAAACAACTGGGTCTTTTCCCAATCTCTTCCCGTTCTCCTGCTCTCCGAGTCCAACTCTGTGGGCTCCAAATACTTTCCTGCTTAGCATAGAGGTTATTTTTCATATTTATGTGGACTGAAAAGTTATGTGTATGATTAGGACACTGTACTGCAGATTTGTCTGCCTATTTGAGTTGCACTTTGGTTTCCCTGGTGGAAGAGAGTGGAGGAATTTAATTGCTTTCAATTTTGGCTCTAGACTTGCAAAATAATGAATCACTTTCCTTTCTTTAGTGATCTGATGATTTAAGGAGTCGAAAACCAAAGAAGTCGTAGCTGGTGGTCTGTGGCACACTTGATTTGGAAAGTCGCTTTCAACGGCTGAAATGAGAGTACAGAAAAGTTTCTTTAAATTTTTATCTGTTTATTTTGGTTCATGACTTTCCTCAGGAGTACTGGATTTTTTGCCTCTAGGAGATGAAAGGCTGATATTTTTAAAGCATTGCAGTTGTTGTCTTTGTGAGTAGAAGCTTTCCCTTTGCCACAGCCATACTTGGCTTTTAATGCTCATTTAATGAGCAATTTAATGCTGTCAGAGTCAGATTTGATGTGAGCTGCTGGCTTTGCTCTGTTTTAGGAAGTACATGTGTGCATTGCCTGTTTTCTTGCTTAGAAAGGGTGACATGACCTTGAGAACCGAAGCATGCCAAGAAACTTGCCAAGGAGTGAAGGAGGGCAGACATGCCATTCAGGTATCCCGCTGGAGACAGCCACACTTAGGCTGTGCTAGAATCATTACAAAGGCTTAGCTGGAAAGCCTGTGACTTTTAATACCATTTCATGGTAGTAAAACTTGTTGTCTCACCAGCTAAAAGAGTGGGTGTTTTAATCGAATAAGCATTTGATTAATGAAACAACGTGTACTGTACA
Source organism: Climacteris rufus (assembly GCA_013398175.1). NCBI lineage: Eukaryota > Metazoa > Chordata > Aves > Passeriformes > Climacteridae > Climacteris > Climacteris rufus. Next base: position 683,784 of record VZRZ01000655.1, read on the forward strand.
GAAGAAATGATCATAAAAAGCTGCTTTTTAACTGTCTAAAGTACCTTTTGCAGCTTGGAACCTTTTATCACCTTGTAAATTGCCCCTTGAGATGAATAGCTGAAGTTAGACAAGGCACACTTCCATTACCAGCATATCCTCCTTCAAGTATTATTATAGAGCCTGGGCTGCAGCTGCTTCAAAGCTACCCTTCTCACCAACACATTTTTACATCTTGATTTCATTATGCCAAGGCACATTATGTGTTATTGCAGTGGCTTTGCTTTTCATAATCTTCCTGATGAAAACATTCAGACCTGAGGGAGGTCCACTATTTTCCTTATCCTTCTCTTACAAGGTGGTGACCATTCTTTGCTACTTTTGTTCTATTTAATAGATAATGTTCAAAGGTGCTGTTTAACAAGACTTAAACATACTCATGAGGAGAGGAAAAAGCATAATAAAGCCTACTTTAACCTGAATACAGGAGAGAGAATAAAGTTATGTCATTTTCATTATGAAGGATTGAAAACTTCTCATTGCTTCCAGTGGGAGTATAAGTAGGAAAATAAAAAACATGACCCTAACAGCAAACAGATGGCATTCCCTTTTTGTGATTTTGTACACTTTTGAAGTTGTAGAGGAACTGCATAAGCAGTCATGCTTTCAATTATTTTCCCCACTAACGGAGGCAGACACAAAATTTGTTTTTTTCTGACTGATTGCTCTTCCATTCCACTCAGTGTGTCTGAGCTCTAAATTCTCTTATGTGAAAGAATGGGAAATAAACTTCAGAAACTTCTTGGGCTCAAAGCCAAAGGGAATGTGTACTAAGTTTAAATTTTTATTTTGCTAGCCTCTCTCTTCTTTTGCCCTTCTTAGGAATTAAAATGGATGCTGCAATGATATGTCTGCAGGCTTCAATTTATGGGAGATTAACACCCAGAAACTCTACTTTCTGTAAGAGGAGTCTCTCCACAGAATTAGTGGAAGACCCTTTCAATTTCCTTTTATTCCCTTTCTCTGTCCTTCTGAGATATACAATGAACAGCCAAATTTAATCCTTTTCCTTCACAATAATTGTAAGAAATCTGTTATCTCATGTTACTACTAACCTGAAAGCATAACCTTATAAAGAGTGACTATGATAAATCCCATAAAGATTCTAAAACAGAGACACAACACAATGTCAAAGCAATAAAAATTAAAAGAATATATTCCCAGTATGGCTTCAAAATAGCTATTTTGTTTCAGACTAATGATAAGCTTAGAAACAGGACTATTATATGTTTCACTATACTTTTATGCTAGGGTCTTAAAGCACTTTACAGTTGTAAATTAAGCAGTGTTATAGATGGTGGGGGGAGGAAGTCACCAGTTTGCAGAGGGAGAAATAAAATTATGGAGGGGACAATACAATGAAACCCATAGTTAGAAGAAGTAGGAAGACAAGCACATTTTTTGATTAATATATCTAGATTCTATGAGTTTGACAGTCATCCCTTACAAAACATATTTTTGTGTAGTTTCAGAAACTATTCTGCAACTACCGATGCTGATATAAATCAATGGTCACAGTAAAGGAAATGAGTTATTTCTCGAGTTAGATTTCTGACTCTGCTATTGATTTTCTATGTACCTATGTCTTAATATTGCTCTGTAGTTCACTTGTCCTTTGTAATCTCATGCACTGATATCCTTGAAAGAACTAGATAAGTGCAAACAAGTTTCTTTCTGTACTGAAGATGCCAGCTGATAGCTGTTACATCTCTGTGTGCAGGTTCTTCTCCTTCATCATACACCAGAGCTGAAGATTAAGAGCTGCATCCTGTAGTTTCAAAAACAATGGGAGTTTTTAAGCAACTTTCGTTGGCTTTTTTTCAGACCCTCTGGGTATGAGATAAGAAACAGCTATGGATATACTGTATATGGCTGTGAAAAATGTTACAGGAAGCCTGCTTGTGGTGTGCAGAGTGATCTGATTTTTTTTTTTATGGACACCAGGGATAGTGCTAATCTGCATATATTGATGAATACTTTTACGTTTTACATAGCTACTATAGACCTTGGCATGGCACATGTCTCATCCTTATCCTAGGATGTCTGGGGGAGGTCTGAGGAACTGTGCCTCTTCAAGTTACAGGACAAGAGTGACTATCTGAGATGTAGTCATCTACACTGTATGCCTCCAAAGTGAGGTTACTCCAGCCAGCCCTACTCCTGGATGGCACAGCTTTCTCTTGAAAAATTGTTTTATCTATAGGGCTTGGCTAGAGTAGTTAGAATGACTTTTTTGCCCTTAGCTGAAGTCCAAGGGCAAAATCTTTGATAAAACATGTTAACAGTCTATATCAAACATTATTTCCCACCAAATGCAAAGAAAATTAGTTAAATCTGAACTGACTGATTATATTGCCCATGCTTTATAGCATTTATAATACTGCATTTCACCAAACAATGATTTAATAACCCAAGCAGGCCTGTTGGTTTTATTTTTTGTAAAGTCAGCTGACTTTTTTTCAGTGAAAAACCACTGAAACCTTCCCTTTTCCTTACTCTTTTCATGTTCTATTAATTTCCAGGGTATTGCATCCTTGATCATAGAAATATTTCAAGAAAAACAATGTAGCAGAATTCCCTGGAGTGAATCTTCAGTGAAACCTTCCTGTCCTAGTCAACTACAGTTCCTAATTAGAAAGAAGGCAATCTGTTTCACTTTCATTAATTTTCCAGTGCAGTATTTTTGCTCTGCTTTTTATACATAGCACACTCTCTGAAGTTTCGTGCTTTGATGAAGACAGTATTTCAGTGAAACACTGCAATGTTTTTCTGAAATGTATCCCTATTCCTCAAACTTTGAAAATAACTCCCCACATGCTTTTAGACATTCTAGTGATCAGTCTGCAGTGTTAATGGTGTTGGATTTAGAAATAGTCCAAAGAGACAAATACCATGTATGAATGTAATGAGACTGGTATTTTGAAAGAGAATTTTGATTATTTTATTATCTCCTAAGAGAACTGAGGGATAACATCTGTGTTAAAATGGTTTTGCTAGAAAAAAGCAGAATCAGAGTTAAGGGTGACTAGTGGATTTCCATTATGGTGTTACAAAAAATGTCTTAGCTATAGCACTTCTTTTCAAAGAAGTGAAAATAACTTGGCTATATTGAGAGGTAAGTTACCCTAATAAGTTTTTTTTGTTGATTTAAAAATCCCTTTCTAGAAGTGCTGGGATGCTATGGATTTTGGATTTCTCTATTTGAACAACAGGTAGAAGGAAAAGTGGTAAAGGAGTGGTATTTTTATTATGATACTGTCCAGGTTTTCATAGTTGCAGCTAGTAAAATTAATATGAAAAGAAATGATAACTGTAATCTAAAAAATCAATAATCTGTCTGGACATGACAGAATTAGTCTTGCACACATGATGAAGCAAGCCACTTTAGACCTCAAATGGAAGTCTCCCAATTGACTTAAGTGGTCAATGGATCAGGCATTTCTTACATTTTCCCCAATTTTTTAAACTATACATACAGCATTAATCTTTGCTGCTTGAAACTGATAAGGAAAATATTGATCTTACAACTTTAGGAATAACAAGAATGGAGAGAAACTCCATGAGAGATTCATGGCCTTGACCTCTACTGGGTTCACTGTATCCTGCTTGGTCCTAGCTCACCCTTTTTGAAACAGATCCTTATTTCTGATCATTTTTACATGATTCATTCTCTTTTGTAATCATTCTAACATTCTTTTTGGCCCTTGTCTTTTCACGTGAACTTCCCAACATTATTAGCTGATAATTTTAAGAGAGTTGGGTGTTAAATTCAGCGGGGTTTGAATGCCAAGCTGTTGTGCACATCTCATTTTGTTTTGTGTATCCAGCAGACAATTTACATATGTTTAAGATGCATAAAAATAATAGAATTCAAGTTTCTCTTTTTATTACCTCATGAAATTTGAATGATTTTTGATACAGATGTTCAGTAATTATTGTGCAAAACCAAAAATCATCCATAGTTCAATGTTTTGCTAGTGTATTTAAAAGCAAATTGCAGTAAACAGCTAGCAGCTGGGGAATTAAGTGCTATGACTTCTGTGGCTTCTCTGAGACCACACATTTTCTTAGTAACTGTCAAATGTTCATTTCAAGCTCTTTTGTAGATCCTGCAAGGCAAAATGGTGAAACCAATTTAAAAATGTATATTGCATTTTTGTTGACTGCTTGTAGAATAAGTTTAAAACTTATGGGATTCCAAAGACTTTAAACACCTGTATAACAAAGAATTTGTAGTGGAAACAATCATGGTGCCAGAAATACTGCAGTGATGTTGCTGATAGGACTGTAGCTAAATGAAAGATGTAAGATAATGCACTGATACATTATCCTAAAAGTGCAGTGAACTTGTGACTAGCTTGTGTTTTTGAAATTTGACTCTATTCAAGAAAATAATGGAATGTATATCAAGAGATAGTTTTTCTCTTGATCTCCCAGTATTTTAGGATGTGCTTTTGAGCTAGAAATGATTGCCCTAGCTCCCTGAATGTCTACAGAAAACCAGACAAATGAGTATCCAGTAGCCTTAGACTTGCAGCTTTCTCATAAAAAAAGAAGAAGTTGTGTCTGATAGATACACCCCTACCAAGGCTGACTGCAGCAGATTTAATTTGCTCTTTCAAGCACGGATTAAAAATAGTGTTCTTGTTTCAGTTGGAACATTACTACTTAAGCTTCAATACAAAAGGAGCTTTTTCATCATCCGAAACCATACACTCTAAAACATTTTAACTGACAGTGGTTTAGTATTTGTATTATCTTTACCTGATTGTGCATTTTTCACCAGAGACAGATGATAAAAATTTGTGTGAGAAAAGATCTGCAGTAGCATCAAGAAAAGGCTTCATATTCTGTATTACTGGGGACTGCAGAAGAAACTGGTGATGGCTAGAAATTGCATTTAAAAATTGTTGCATTTTTCATATGTGAGCATTTTTGCATATTTAGCTGATACTGCTCTTTTGCAAGTAGGCAGACAGCATCAGTCTTGTTTTAACATTACAGCCAAAGCTGTAGAGAGTTGTAAAGGATTCTTCCAGTATTCATGAACTGAGGAAGATGATTTTTGCATGGATTAAATGTAGAATTAAAAATTCATCCTCTCTGTGTCTAAGTAAGTACACAGATGTAATATCAATTATTTGAAACAAAACAAGGTGTCTAAGGCCAAACCCTAAATTTATTTGTACCTCAGATAGGTTTGCTAACATCTAGTTTTATGTATTTTACATTGTGTTTTAATTTGATTAAAATGGAACAGGCTTCCCAGGTAAGTGGTTGAGTCACCATCCCTGAAGGTATTTAAAAGCTTGATTTAGTGGTGAACTTGGCAGTGTTATGTTTGTGGTTGGACTCGGTGATCTCAAGGATCTTTTCCAATCTAAATGATTCTGTGATTCTATGATGTAGAATTCTAACAGCAGGATCCAAAGGACAGAGCAGCATTCTGCAGTGAACATGATTTGGTGCTTGGGGACCTTGCATAACAATCCTTGCTTCAGTGTAATGCAGACTGATCAAACTGCGTTGATGTTCTGAGCATTTGGCAGTGTTGCAAAATTTGAAGTGTCTTCAATTACCTTGGTTGGTTTGTATTCCTCTCCTTTTTCTGTTCAATCAGCCAGACACATGAGAAAGGCCTGGAGGTGGCCAACCAGTCTAAATGCATTGACTGTCTAAGGCTTGCATGTTGCAGAGCACTACTATATTTCACATAATTTATCAGGCATTAAAATTCAAATATCTCATATCTGTGGAAAAGACTGTACTGAGACCTAAGACAGGACATGAAGACTGCTTTCAGAAAACAAAATGTTAATAATTCATCCCCATCTCATTGTAGTAGGTAATTTTATCTGTGGGTTTAACACCTAGTCACACTAATAAAAACCAGTTTATATTAGAACCATCAAATCTATCAGAGAAATCATCAGCATAATTGTATGGTTCAATTTTCAGGTCCTCAGAGAACTTTGTATGCACAAGTGTATTCTTGTGATCTCAGCTTTTAAACCCTGGATCCAAAATCCATTGTATTCAATGAAAGAGTCCTTTCCACCTTCTGTGAGAGATTGAAGAGAACACTCTGTGTGTTTCTGGTAATCTCTGTTCCTGGCAGAAGTGCCTGTGACAATGGATCCCTGTAAAGATTTTTTCCCTGCCTGGAGAAAAAGTTTTTTGTACACAAATTAAGATCAACTGTCTGCCTATAGTTCTGCCCAGAGTATTACCCTGTGTGATTGAAATGGCCTACAGTAAGAAGTAGAGCAATGCAATAGGAGCAGGTCTGCAGAACAGAATAACTGATCTTGAGGATCTGACATTTATGCTAAACACATTTCAACAGTTTTAGACTGAATTAGTTCAAGCCTGTTCCACAGGTGAGAGTGCACTAGGTGTTCTCCCAGAGTTCTGTCTCCTCATTTAGTTCAACAAGGAAAGGAAAGGATCCAGGTGCTCTCAGAGACCACTCCATTGTACAAACAGGGGTATGATGTATGGGGAGAGAGGCAAATATATGTGAAAAGTGCATTTCTGATACTGAAACTCTTGCATTTAGTGTTGGCTTGATTTGAGGTCTTACTTGACTTGAGAGTAAAGCCTCTAGATCAAAATAGTTGATTAAAAAGATAGATTAAAAAAATAGCCATTTGTTCTGCAGATTATGAAATTTTGTTCAGAATTACCAGACAATTATTTCTGTAATAGTTTCAGATTCTCTTTAATTAGTGTAGAATATTCTTACTGCATGTTACAGATACTGGTAACATGCATTGTAGGTGTATGGATTTAAAAGAGAGATCTAAGGATGCTGCCAGATGGGAGTGCTCTTTAAGGCACACGAGGAACAAAATCTATTAACAAAGGAACTGAATTTATTGGATATTGAGAAGTACTTGAGAGAAATTTGGTGTTTATAGTGTGAAGAAGTGGGCTAATAAATGTTTAGTACAAAACCTTATTATGGAGGTATCAAATGTACTGTTTAACTTTCTTCCTGACCCAAAAAAATACAATCCCATTTCTCAGTCTCAATCTAATCTGACAGTAGTGGAGGTATTTCAAACATACTATATCCATGTAAGTTTGTGAAAATGTGATCTCAGGTAGAAGTACTAGCTGTCTGAGTTGGGGAAAAGCTGCAACTGAACCCTCATTGAACAACAAAGAATTCACACCAAAGGAAAACAGGAACTTAGGACTTTATTAGATACAGCAATAGCCACCCAAACATAGCAAAATACAGAAAAATTTAATTTACATTAAGGATTTTCTTTTCACATTTACTGTGAAAAACTAAAATTAGGGAACTGAAATTGATTGATTTAAATGGAAGCAAGATTGTTGCATTTTACTGTTCTATAACTTCTAGCCTATTTGCTTTTGTGAGTCACTGAAGCAAATAAACAAGAGAAAGACAATGTAGTTCCTGAAGCCATGTATCAAGAACAAGACCAGTAATCAGGAGCTTCAGTGATGCTGTAGCTGAAATTTACTGTTGCTAAGATGCTGGATGATGCTATTGCAGGCTTGCTGTTCATTTCATTTATCCATAGCAGCAATGTTCTTTTGAAAACAAGTGTTTAATGTCATCAGCGGTCACTTGAACTCTGCTCTGTGTGAATCTCAGGGGCAGTTTTAGGAACAGCAGGTTAAATATTCACATACTTACAAGCAGATGGATAGTGCCAGTTTTTCAGAACTCAAGCAGTCTGAAGATGTTTACATCCTACTTCAACATGAGGAACTCCAGCAACCAGAAGTTTCCTGCATTGATACAGTTGAGATGTGTCTTATTCAGACATCCTTATTTAATTTCCTTTACTGTTGGCTGCTTTCCCTTACTCATAAAAATACATATTCACCAAAAAATGGTGGTACAGAAATAATAATAAGAATTACTTCTGGCTGGAATGACATTGCAGTTGCCACTCAATTTATTAAATGCTCTGAAATGTCAATTTAGAAAGCTGAAAAGAACATCTCCTGTAATAATGTATGTTCTTACAATATAGCATTAAAAGTGTTTGGACAGCTGGGGAAAGTACATTTGTAACAGTACAAGGTTGCCTTCCCAAACACAAACCTATGTATTTTCTATCACAGTATAGGAATAGATGAAGGGGATTTATTTCATTTTGCTTTTGGGCATAAACCCTCAAAATCTCACCTTTCCTACTTATTTGTTAGAAGTTACCATCTGTAAGGGAGTTAATTTTTATTTTAAGTATGGTGATTTTATAATTTCCCAACTACCAGGTGGCTGATATTACAGTTTTTCAATTTGCTTTATTTCACTAAAATTTGGTTCCTCATTTAGGTACTGATCTGAAAATTATGCCCAGCCCTGAATAGATCTGTAAATATGAGAAAATTCACGCACTTCCCCAATACTTGGAATTGGTATTAGTTTAGAGTACATTGGACTGTGTGTCATGAACTTCTCAATAATAATAAACATCTAGTGGTCCTGATTCTTATGTACCTTATTCTGGTTTTGTATCAGCTTCCTGACTTGAGTAGAATATCTTCTGCTTTATACCATTATGATATCAGATTTATGGTTTCTGTGCATTATCTTAATTTATTTAAATTAAAATGAAATTAATTAAAACCAGTTCTGAAATGTTTTATCAGAATACTAGATGAACAGTATTTTTCTATATTGTAAACAGATACTCTGTGGACGTTGGAAATCCCTTCTGATACAGGTTGCGCATGTGAGGACATGCAGCTCAGCTGACTTAGCCTTATGTTAGTTGTTATGAACAAAATTTATCCTGTTGCTAGCAGTTTTCAAGGTTTTATGTATTCCAGTAATTCTCCAGAAATTAGTGATGCCATTTTTTTATCAAGGGCATATTTTTATTAAGTATCCCATTATCCTTTCAGTAGTTACAGGCAAGAATCATCATCTTCACTTTAGAAAACTGATACAGGTATTACAATTTCCTGAGGAGCAGAAATGGCTCCTCTTTATTAGAAGTCCCTTCTTGATTAAGTAATATGAGATGTTGCTAAATATTCTCATTCGTAGGTTCAGTATGTTTAAAAGTTAAATATTCTTTAAGGATTGTCCACTGTTTGTACACATCAGTCCCATCCACACTAAGGAAAAAAACTAAGGGCTGGAATCTATGGGGTGTCATAAAAAATGACTTTCCAAAACTCTGCTGTGGGTGATGAGATGATGATCTGCACTGGATATAATGGTGTCTCTCTAGAACTTAAAGTTTATATATAGGATATCACAACAACAGAAGGATAAAATAAGCATGATGACTACTTTTTGTTCTCCAATGGCAGTCATGGCAGAGAGTGCTAGGAAAATCTGACTGTCTAAAATCCAGTTACTACATTCTGTAAAAGCTTCACTGAAACAGTTGAGTTATTCTTTAGTTGAAGAGGGAGAAAGATGGAAGAGATGAGATTTAAAATAGCTAGAACTTGGTAGACTTGGCAGACTTCTGTTTAATCTACAGGACACTTTTTAGCTGAGAAATAGAAAGTATTTTCATCCAGTTTTAAAAATCCTGGTAGTGCCTATGTAATGATAATTATGTTCACTTAATGTTTTATTCCATTTTGTGGTTTGTAATATACTGGCAGTGGTGGATCTTTGGTTAAGAAATGTGTCTACAGAGTGGATATTTCCAGATCTGATTAGTCATTGTCTTAGATCTTTCTATGCCTTATTTCTCCCTAAATCTATGAAATAAATTTTTAGAGTTTTGAGAATGCTAAAAAGTGATACATAGTATATGCGGTAAATACTGCAGTCTTGTGTCAGAATGCTGTCCTTGCACCTATTGAATATTCTCCAAGATTTGGAACAGTCATATGCAGATTTTGAGCAAAGTAACAAGACTTTTTTTCACCGTAAAGCATGTTTTAAACTAACAGTGTCCCAGAGTGCTCAACAATTGACCTGTTATTTTATTTGGTTTAAAACAAGAGATAAACAGCAAGACTATTTTGCTTGTAAGTTTTATTTAATTTAAGTATGTTTTTTATAATTCCACAGAGATTATTAATTTCGTATGCATGAATAAAAACTTCCAGACAGCAAAGTATGAGTGATTAAAATACAAATGCTATGCTCCAAAATCTTCAGTGAAACAATGAGTTTTTCATTAGTTGAAGAGGGAGAATGATAGACATAATATTTAAAACAATTAACACTTGAAAGAAAGACCTCTGTGATTTCTAATCTCTAGGTACAAATTCAGATACATGTTTTTTTTTTACCTGCAAATGTAAGGGATAGATAAGCATGTTTTTATCTGTGAATTTTGCTTAATTGCTTTCTGATGGTATCTCATGCTACTGCTTAAACAATTATATTTCTATTAAAAGGTAGGTTGTAATCATATGTCCTCTACTTACAACCTCCAAAAAAAGACATTAGAGATTTTTTCATTTTAGTCTTTGAAATTTGTATTGTAATAAATGAAGTCCACAGTCATACAGTGGTTATATTTTGAAGTGTTTTTTTTTTTTTTTTAATTTAAAGAGGAGCTAGAATCCCTTCTGCTGTGTATTTATTTATGAATTTCAACTTTTCTTTTTGAAGCTGTCTACTGGTGTTAGTTACTATTGTTCTAAATGCAACATGTTGGCAAAACTGGAAGAGTTTTGCCATGCTTATGATAAACTAAGAATAAAAAATTATTACCAAATGGCCAGGATGCTTGCAGAGAATGAGAACAACAAATTTGTCTCACCTTGTCTATGCTAGATTAGCAATGAACCCTGTTCTCTGCATCTTGGGTGAATGTCCGTTCAGGTTTGCATTTATGATGTGGTCACTGATGTTCTATCGTGAAAATGCAGATGGCCTGAGTTTTGTGCAAAAAGAGAATGGGAAAATTTCTGAGATCTCAGAAAGTTCCCAGAAGGCTTCCATGTCTGCTAAGTATACAGGGAAGTTCATGGGGTCGTTAATCCCACCATAATGACTGATCAGCCCATGAAACCCACTCCTATCATCTTTGCTGCAGTTGTAAAAACTCAGAAGTAAAAAGACTAAGACACCAGGAAAGCTTGTGACATTGCAGAATGCTGAAACTCAAAGGGATGGTGGAATATTCTCCTTTCTCCTATCTGCTAAAGCAGAAAGAAAAAAAAAACCCAACAAAACCTCTCTACATTTGTGAAGGCTGTTTATCCCAATTTTTATTGATCAACCAGTGGGGAGATCTTTCCTGTTAACTTGTATTTTCTAGAGTGCCCCATATATCTAGCAGACCCCAGAATAGTGGGTTTTAGTTAAAGGATTCTGGTACTTTGTAAGCAAAGTTAGACCTGTTTCTTCATATAGCTGTGATTCAGTTAGAAAAGCTAGGACTGGAAATGATGAGCAAGTAGTTAAAATTTTCGCTAACTGCCCAATAAAAGAAAGGTCTCTGTTATTTTTACTCTAGTGAATCTAGGTTATCATAAATAAAAAATAATTGTACTAAAATCTCAGCTATTACATTTAGGAAATAATCTTACAACAAAAGAGGAGAAAACAGGAAAGATTTTGTGATGCAGATCCAATTGACTATACAGTTCCTGGAAAACAGATTAGGGTTTTCTTAAATTTATGTTGAGGCACCTTTTTTTAACCCCAGAATATAATGTAGCAAGAGTATAATGCTAACTAACACCCTGGGCATTATAAAATTTGGAATCTGCTTGCCACTGTGTAATTTTACACAGCAAAGGGAAATCAAGAGGGTTTAATTCAGTCTCTTTAAGTTAAACTTAAAAGGTTGTTATAAAGGTCCCCTGTCAACCAGTCTTATTCGTTACCTATGGGAGATGGCTGCAAGCAAAAACCACCTGGTTACCTTGCTTTCAGAGGCCTGTGGACTTTTTGATGTGGCACCAATGTGTACACATAAAATAGCATGTGATCGAAAAACCCAAGTTAACCAAACCTTCCATTCTTTGGAAAGTTTGCTGTTAGCAGGGTTTGCCTTGTTGGTTTCTAACATCAACCAGCAATCTCACACTTAGTGTTATTTCATCTACTTTAAGACAGCTTTTTTTTACTTTTTTTTTTATAGAAAACTCATCTGAAATTATGTACCTGTAAGCATTCATAATATCTGTCATTGTTTAGTCTTTCATGTCATCATAGCAGTATGAAATGGGCAATCAAGAACTCCAGAGTGAGTCATAGACACAGGAGATTTTCTTAATTGTATATCATCAGGAATGTCTGCTGTATTTTATAAAGAGCCAAGTGAAGAGTTTAAGATAATTTCTTTCTTCAGGAGAATAGCCACAGACTAATATGAGCTCCATGTAGATAAAAAGGTGTCCAGATTGGTAGAAACCTATTTACTTCCATGTTAATTTACTTCTCAGTTAGGCAGAATCCTAAGTCACAGAGTGACCTGAAAACACTTTTGACTGAAACAGCACATATTATCCTAAAACAAAAGGTCTATAGGCCATGGTAGCATTATTTCTACTGCTTAACTGTGAGTTCTACAGAAGTACTCTTAACAATCAGCAGTTTTGTTTTGCTTTTGGAAATAAGCAATTATTTAGCTGGTTGTCCTGGCAAAAAGCCACTTAGATCTACACTAGAGTAGGAAAACGAACTCATTTTATATGCATATAATATTCAGGAGGTCGAGTTTTACCAAATAGCTTTATGTAAAATCCCTTTGTTTTTCCCCAGTATCCATGACAAAGGTAGTAAAATTTTGAAGTCTGTTCGTCATCAATTTTACAGTAAACTCATCACCATACTATTGACTATGCACTCAGCTAGCTAATCAGTGTATTGGAAAATTAATTCAGGCAGAGCACCAATACAACCTTGCCTTTTACATATGCATTTGGTCTGATTACTGAATTTGCAGAAATAACTGAGTTACTGTCTTCATGTGGATAGCAGGAACTCACAGAACATGAATATTGCTATATGTATAACTTTATATATAGCATTTGCTATATATTGTGTGGTATCTCAATTCTACTTGTAAAATGATGACATGGTATCAGACAACTTGCAGTTTATATGGAAAATAGAATTAATAAAGGAAACTGTTCTGCCTTAGAGCTGCTGAGTTATTTCAGTTATCCTCTGTGAGAGCCTATTTAATTTGAAACTTCACATATCTTTTGCACTTGATTTTTATATTATTGGAGTACAATGACCTTCCAAACTAAGATCTAGCCTGTCTGCCATCTGCATAGCAAACATGCTAATACACATTTTCCTGTACAGAGAACAAGGGGTAGGTGAGTGTTATCCCCATTTTACTGAAGAAAGCATGAGGTGTCTGATAGTTGTTCATGGTTTCACTGGAAATCTGTTACACAACTAGAAAGGGAATCTAGATTTTCTCAGTCATTGCCCCATTCTTTATTGACAAAGAATGCTTTTTGTGCAGACCATTCTGCGGGATGCTCTCCCTACTTCTGCAGTTCCCTTGTCAGTGTCTCTGTAAATCTCTAGCCTTGCTCTCTTGGTTTTTATAGCACTGGAAAAAACTGACTGATTAAAGTCTGTGATAGCAGACTGGGAAGCAGAAGATGCTCTCTCTGTTAAGGTAAAGATACACATCTTGGGCCATGAGGGAACACATGTGAAGGAGTCTCCATTGGTTATTGGTCCTTGTCTTTTATGAGTAAGATTGAAGCATTATGCTTCTGTTTCCTTGCTTGTTTTTCCACTGAACTTACCTGAATCTGTCCATCCTTCTTTGGTCTTCAGCTTTCAAAGAAGGACTTATTTGTGTCAGTAGTGGCAACCCACAGCTTCTCCAAGAATCCTGAAATAGTACGTAATTATTTCCACTGAAAGTAATATTTTGCATTTCACTTCAAACATTTTAATGCAAAGCATGTTGTACGAATACTGTATGTTCTCCAACATTTCTGATTCTGTTCTTGTTTGCCTGGATGATGGGACCCCAAAAAATGTTGATAATATTCTGTCTTTGAGGACAATTTCAGGAAAGTAAATCAACTGCAAGTGTATATGCAGAACTATAATCTGAGGAAAGGATTATACATTTATTAATAATATGATCATTGATCACTTTTCTACAGTTTCTCTTAACTTGAACTGATACACAGCTTGACTAAAAGTAGTGATACAAAGCTTGACTGAAAGTAGTGCAGTACCAAAAAGAGGTCAAAATTACTCCTCCAGGAAAATAGTTTCTTTGTTTTTACTTAGATATACTTTAACTGTAATAGTGTCAATTAATTTGATTTACTTTATGCAGTTGACAGTTTAAAAACTTGAGACTCCAAGCTTCAACTTGCTGCAGACAGGCAAGTGGCCTAGAGACCATCTTCTGTGTGATTAAAAATGCATTCTAATTCCTAAAGTAGTTGGGTAGAAATAACTGTAAAATAATAAAAATCTTTTTTAGCAGGTGGTGGTCACAGCCTTGTTGAAAATGTATTTTTTAAGGGTAGTGGAGGTGCATTCTTTTTCTGTACATTCATTTCCTAGTGTGGACTGCAGATAAAAATAGCTCTCTTGCATGATTTCAAACGAACCATATTCGATAAAGAAGCTTTGTTTTTGCTGTACGTAGTGACAGTTCATTTACATTGTTTTCTATTACACCCTCAAGCGTTGTCACTTGATCCTTAAAATGTTAATTACCTCTGAAAGTTCTCTCTAGCCCTTCTTAAGAATATGAGTAATTTTAAATGCATCAAAATAATATCCATCTTATGTGCATCTATTAAAAATAAATAAACTTGACCCAGGAATTAAGCAACAAAGAAGTTTATAATAATGGAGTTAAAAAGCTTTTCTTCCCAGGTTAAATTGTGTATGTTTTGCTCATAGTTAAATATTTTTTGCAGCAACAGTAGTGTCATACATATGGGGTTAATGATGTTATCTGTTGATGGGATGTAGCAGTTTAGTCTAAAGGAGTTTCTTTTCCTCCTGAACATGGTGCTTTGCTTCATGCAGGAATTTAGGTCAGGCATATGATTATATAGTACAGGAGCAGAGGCGTCCTTCCTTTCTAATTCCCTAAACTGCATGTCTGTGTAACTGATGGATTTCAGGTATAAAGGATGTTATTATGAATGTACTGAAATCAGCAACTCTACATGCAAAGTCAGTCTTTCTCAGTAAGTTGCCAAATGATCCATGGACATTATCTTTTGGATATAAACATTAGAAAGGCCCTTCAGGCTCTCCTGAATTTCAAGTCTTTCAAGGCACCTTAGACCATTTCTTTGTATGTAATATAGGATCCTCTGTGCACATGACTGAGCTGTCTAATGTGGCTCCCGTGGATGTTTCCAGAAACATTTTTCTTCAATGATGTGAATTCCTGAGAAAAATCCTTTGTCCTTTCTTTCTGCAGGATCTCCCTTAATTGATTCTCCTCATGTGGCTGGTGGTTCAGGTGTCCTCCTTATCTCTCCCCCCTGCCTCTGCCCTCATGCCTTGGAGTCGTGTGATTTCCTTTCCACTTTGACAGTAAGTGATCTGCACTCTCCTTTCCTTCCAGGAAATTTTGCCCTTAGGAGAGATTTAAGGATATAAAATAATATCTTATTGCATAATAATTTTGCTTGTAGTTGTTAATACTGCTTTTATCAGGACTTCTCTCAGAGCAGAAATTCTTTCCTGCTCATGACACAGTATGCTACAGGAAGGATGGGCATAGAATCCACAAGGACCAAGTTTGTTTTACCTTGCTTAATGTTAATATTTGATTAGCGTTTGACAAAACAAATATATGTAAATTAAACATCTGGCTTTTAGTTTCAAAATCATGATACCCCTGACTGCAGACTTTCACAAAACTTCTCAGTGGGACTGGAGTAGACATACTCCTAATGTAAAAGCCAAGTCCGCAGTTCTGGCAAGGATTTTAAGGAACCAGGATTTCTCTCAACGTATACAAGGGGACAGTAGGAAAGAAATTTTTCTTAATCCTGGGAGTAGGGTAAGGGAAAGGAGAAAGAAGCATAAACCTATTCTTCCAGTATTTTTTACTTAATATTTATATCATAGAGGTGTTTTGGGTTCCATCAGGCCAGCTTTCTGCTATGGACAAATTCTTCTGTTATTTAGACAAAGTTGGTACACAAGTACCTACAAACTACAGTGTCTTGATACCTTGACTCTGACTTGCGGGAGTTCATCTTTGTATAGAGAAATATAGGGTAGGTATTTCTGTTGTATTTTTTTAATATGGTGATGTGAGAAGATGATTAGCATACTATTCTTCTCACTTGCTAAATTTAGAAGTTTAAATAATACTCCTTTAATTGGTTTACTGATAAGGTATCCTAGAATCCTGAGATATTTTCTATATGGCACTGAGAAAGATGGCAAAAGGAATGAAGACTTGTCATGTTTCCAGGCTCTGATATTAGTGGTGGTTATTCAAATATGTTATGGCATGGAAATGTTCTGCTTGATAGGGAATTACAGAAAGCAAAAATTAGATAATTTCTTGAAACTGTTATAAATTACACTGGTTGCAGAGTAGATGGTAGGAAGCATACAGCTATTTGAAGTTAAATTTCCCATCCACTGAACCACATCCTCTATGTACCTCCAGTAATGGATGGAAGTGAGAGAGATGTGTGTAAATTATGGTTTCCAAAAGACATGTAAGATTTGGACCAACTTTGGGCCAGTCCTTGCCCCTTTTAATATGTCTTCTCTTAGGCATACAATAGCCTCAAACGTTCTTGCAGTGGAAGATTGCATGCAGAGTAACTGAAAATCATCACATTTATTTCCATTTTTATCTCTCAGCAACAACATTTCCCTTTATTCTCTCTTGCCTACAAGATACTGCTCTCTGTAATAATAATAATTTGCAGCTTCCACCAGCAGACACATATGCTTTTGCTTCCAGTCTCTCATCTAAAATCACTGAATGACAGGTCTGACAGAAACAAATAGCAGGTGAGTTGATAGATATTGTGTTTGAATTTGCTTTAAAGAACATTATTCCCCTTTCTCCTTTTTTTTTTTTTTTTTTTTGTTTGTTTGTTTGGTTTTTTTTAGGGGTTTTTCTTGTTTTTCTGGTTCAGCACCTTTTTCTATATAATCATTAGAATCACAACTTCCAGTTTGCTTGGTATGTAATCATGGATCACTATACTAATATTATCACAGCTGTGGATAAAATGTCATGTTACTTCCTTTGGAATATTATGTGCTTTTGCTTTTTAAAAATATTCCTCTGTATCGTATTCATTTGATTCCTTTACAAAGGAATGTTTTTTCAGTTTTCTTTCCTTTACAGTATGGCAGGATAGGCCAACAGCATGCCAAATGGCTTCCAGATCTCTTGTTATTTTAATTCTCTTCTAAATATGTGCACTTTTGTAGGTGCCAGTAGATCCCATCTGTGCTGTGCCCTGGTTGAAATATTATGAATGACACGGCTGAAAACTCCATATTAGCAGAAATACCTGAGGGAACCTGGGAAGATCTCCTTGTATAATCTGCTGGGTTCTTCTTCCAGTTGGAGCTGGGCAAACCAAAAAGATCCTTAGCTTCAGAGTTTGCCCCCTCTGTGCATCAACTTAGAGTTCAGATTTGGGAAGTTCGCAGTTGTTAATATTTGTCCACTTTTTACAGATTCTTTGCTCCTCATCACAGAAAAGCTTGCTAGAAATCTGATAGTCTTATCTCCAAAAAGAACATTTTAAAATGTATTTGCTATACCCTTTATTAATGAAGAAAGTATAATTCTATCAGAGATCCTTTATGTTGAATTCAAACTCTAAAGTTGGGTGGGTATGTCAGGTGTAAACTAGTTACTCTTAGGCTGAACTAGGTCAAGGAAATAGGCCATTTTTTTTTTGTGCACAGTTGCTAAAATCCATCAAAAATGATAAAAATAGATGTAATATAAATAATTAGTAAGACTAGTAGTAATACTAGTCTAATTACACAGCACTTTTATTCCTACAGCTGGTGAAAGAACTTATCTGGAAGTAAAGATTAGTATATCCATTTTGAAGAAGGGGAAATTGAGGCAGAGAACATTTAACTGGTTTCTTTAAGATGACAGAATAAACCAATGATAACAACTGAATACAGATGCCATCTGTCTCTATATTACTGGGATTCCTAACAGGGGAAATCTGCTGTAGAACGAAAGTGAAATCTTGTAATTTTGTGATGCTTGCATGTAATCATGGGCTTAGCACCTCTGTGAAAGAAAGAAGAAAGGAATTCAAACATGCACCTTGAGACAGTACAAGATTCTCTTTAAGTATACTATGTATTCATGGAGAAATTGCAGTTTTCTGACAGTTTGCTGATATGAGTGATTCTGTCTGTATGTTATGTCATATCTTGATCCTCCTTGTGACACCTTCAGCGAAAAGCAGGAGCTGCATGAGGGTCATGCTTGTGAGTTGCTTCTGTTCAAATTGTCAGCAATGAGGAAGTTACACTCATGTATTTTTCATTGCCATTACACTGATGGATTACCTTCTGCTCACATATGTGAAAAGGTTATTTCAGAAAGAAGACATTTTTTTTTCTTGATATATAATAGTACCAGGCATACCATATGTAACAAAATAAGTATTATTCTTCACCATCGTCATCAGGACGAATCTGTGGATTTTTGATTTGTGAAAGAAATTAGCTTGAATTGTGATTTCAAATAGTGCAATCCTTTCTTGTGGTGGGGGGAGACTGCAGAGGGGGTTGAGGAGGCTTGGTGGTTTGTTTTTGTTTCCCTTCAGCTTTTCTGCTGTTCTAAGGCTTGGCATGCCTTTGCTTCTTCAATTTTAAGGATCATTTAGTACTCAAAGTGTTAGAAGTTTAGTTTTAAAACCTGGAGGTAAGAGGCTAAGAAAATGTAGCAGTGGGTTTATGTTGGTCTGTCAGAATCAGGTGAAGGGGAGATGAAATGGAATAATAAGCCACCAAAACACTTTTCTTGTGGAAAGCCTGCTGAAGTGGGAAGGTCTGTCTGCCCAGTAGCAGATTCATTGTCAGCCTTTTCCCTTTAGGGTGGCAGATCCATAAGGGCATTAGACAGGTCAACATGTGGAAAGGTAACACGGATTTGTGACTATGAAGAAAGGAAGACTGAAAGTTTATTGATGTGGTAAGAAAGAAGGAAGCATGAAGTCTAGATAAAGATCAAAGTTAATGTACTTTTCTAGTTCTCTGAATTTGCTCAGAGTTCATTAGCAGATCATCTGTCACCATCTGCCTTAGTCTATTTCTAGGAGCTTTCACTGGTATGGATAGAAGTTATATTAACAAAGATGGCAACACTAAACCCTATGAGTATTCATTAGAAAGAAAATTTACTCTGGGAAGAAGGTGTGGGAAAGTGTTTGGGGTAATTGGCTGTGTTGGAGAGTCACGGGGGAAGAGAATGTTTCACTTCCTTCAGTTGCTTTGAGACTTCCAGGAGGAACTGCTACATTATTAGTAACCCATTCACAAAAATCTGACATTAAAAGGACTTTTATTTAAATAGCAGTGCCATTTAAAAATAGCTCTGTATAATAGCATTCTTCCTGAAATAGCAGGGAGGATGTGGAATCAGCAATTGTAAGAAGTGAGACCGTTATGAGATCAAATGTTACTAAGTATATAATGGGCATTTGCTTATTCATTCTTTCCAATGACACTTTATGTAGTTTAGAAAACGATCTATTAAAAACTATGTATGTTTTTTGAATGGAACTGATATAGTTTGAATACATGTATTCTGAAAAACAGTTGTCATTAACTCATCACATGGATTGGTGGCTCAACAGAAAGGTAAGGCATAAGATGGACATAATGAGGGAGATTGACTAAATATTCTGTCCCTTGTAACCAATTCCCACAACCTGCTTTGAAAAGTACATTGGATACTTCCTCTGCTGTGCTTTCCAAGACAACAGGAATAAATAGCTGTCTCTGTCTTGGTTAAGAAAAAGGTTTAAGATGTTTAATGGTATGCAGACAGTAATACTGAATTGGCTGGATTCTCACCACATATGCAGTGCCTTGCTGGCCACAGGGTTTCTGTTGTCTGCATGCTATTCTAGACTTTTTCATGGTGAGTAACATTAAGTCAGCACTGTAGAAAAAACCTTTCAGTATTCTATTTATTTATTTAAAAAAAAATTAGCAGGCAACACAGATATTCTGGGAATCTTTTTGAATGCTTGTTTCCCTGATCATCAGTGTCAGGATCTGAAGGAGATGGATAGTAATGAAGAAAATGCATTAAATTGGATGTATTGTTGTTAGATTGTGGTTGTGTATATATATGTGTGTACATGTATGTGTATGTATAGGTATGCTTTGCTGAGAATATCATCAGGTACAATTACTGGACCTTTTAAAAGATGTTAGTGATTAGTCTTCCATTTTAGTGTCCTCTTTGGGCACTGAAAATAAATACTGATGCTCATGGGTTCAGAGGACAAGAAGAACTCTAGATCATAAAACATCAGATTCAATGCTGAAATAAAACTTCAAACCAGAAATGGCAACATAAAATAATTATTTTTAAGGTACTTTAGACTCCCATAAAAGTGTATAGAAGTTCCCCAGAATGATATAGAAGTTTTTCTTCCTTTGCTAACAAAGATAAACATTTATATTTAGTTGCTTTGGCATTTTTGCAGGGCAGTTTGAGGGCATCTTATTAACTTAAGATTGCAGTCAATTATCTGCTTTATTGAATATTTGTTTTCATTTGAGTGATCTTTGTACTGTTTGCCAGATAATTTCTGTGGTGAGGAAACTCATTAGAGCTCTTTCTCTACCTGCTTGCTAGAGTCTTACTCGTCTGAAACTGAAAATTCCAATTAACATGATCTGAATGTGATTGGAGCTGTAAACAAGTGCAGCTACCTTTGCATCAATAAAATATGGAAAATCATGTGCTTGTTTTCATTATAATTTATAATTACTTTTTTTTATGCTTGATGCAAATAGGAACTGGCCTTTAATCTGACATGGAAGATTCAGCATCAAATCAACAACTTTATTTTATCATATGGAACAGATGGTGAAGATCACAGATATTTCCAGGAAAAGACAATGTAATTTCAATGCTAAATTACCCTTGCTCAAGGGCCTAACCTCCAGGAGTTGATAGGAAATACAACTTTATGGTGTATTTGTTGTTCTAGTCTAGGCTTAGCTCACTAGAAGCCAGGAGAGATTGAATCGTTTCTTCATATATTTTAAAAACTCAAAATTAGGCCATGCTGTAATCATTGGTAGCTTCAGAGCTGATTTTAGTGGGTCTTCATTGACTCAGTGGTTTGTGCAATTTATTACTGTGTATAAAGTGAAGGAAAAAAGTGATCAGATGGAAAACTCCTGACCTGATGAAACCATTGACAAAACTTTCCCTGATGCACTGAAGATGATCCAGGCCTCTTCCATAGTGTAGTGTGAAAAACATTCTGTGTCTTGAAAGGTATTTCCTATTTTGGGAGATAAATACAGTAGCTTTTCCTCAGGGACAAACAGGAAAGCAGTATGTAATACAGCCAAGCTTTCATAACAACAGAATTTAAATGTTTTGTCCTGTGAAGTGCCTAGAATTCTGATTGCAGAGTAAATGAAATTTGTAGTTGAGCACATACATTTTGAATGGCTAGGAAGGACACACTCTATGCAATCTGGGTATAGGCAGGTTCCTTTGTTCCATAAGTTACTCGACAAAGTTAAAAAAGGATAGGTGTTTAAACATAAACATTCTGGGAAAGTGAGAATCGCCACCTGTACAGCAGTTGATAGTAGAAGAGTATTCTAGAGCCTCACAGAAAACCACACTGGCCCTGGGAAAAAGTAGAGTAGCTTTTAAGAGTAATCTATATATTGCATGTCTTCAACTGCTACAGAGGGCACACATGCAAATAACATAAACCATAAGCTAAACACTGTCATATTTGTGCTTAGGCAAGGGACTGCTGTGGGCTACAGAAGAGTCAGTTCAGGGTCAGGTGGGCACCTGGTCACAAGATGATTTCTCTTAGGCGCCCACCAGTCCACCATGTTTGTCAGTAACCGGTAAGAAACCGTCAAAAACTGCCAAGAAACTTGGAGATACCAGTGCATGTAGTGAAGTCAGCCTGTATGTACCCAGATAGAATACTGTTTTCAACGGAGTGTGACTGAGAATATCCTGAGGAGAGGCCAGGTTGATTTAAAAACTCCTCTGATGGATTACGACTTGTGTTTTGTGATGCATCCTGTCTAATTGAAGTAGCATGCCATTTTCAGTAAGCCAGAAGCAATACTGGGTCATGTAAGTATAAACTTAGAATGCATCAAAGAACTTCGTAGTGGTTGGTTGTGTGTTGGTGGCTCAATTTTTGATGCTATTCCAGCTGATCTTTTTAATCAGAAACCTGCTGGGGCTCCTGCCATTTCTCCAGCCCAACCTCCTCAGGAGACTGCCTGTCACCACTTCAGAGCACAGGATTTCAGGTTTCCAGGTCAATTGGTCTCAGTTTAGCCATCACTTTATATTGGGAGGTTGTAATAAATTGCAATAAATTTATAGACTGACTTAATTGGGATTTTATACTTCATGCATAATTTTTGGAAACAAACTAAAAATCACATTTTTTGTTGCATGTAATTGTAGATAAGATTGGCTTTTAGAAGTCTGCTGGGAATCTTTCTGCATTTGCTTAAGTGCAACACCTTCAAGTGAATTTATTTTTCTAATTTTGAGAATGTGTTCAAGACCTTTCAAACTTATCTGGAATATATTCAACTTAACTTTAGTAATTTAATTGAGACATCTAATTTAGGAGCATCTACCTATCTCATTAAGTTCCCTTTCTGGTTAGTATAGACACAGTCCAAATAACATCTGACTTGCCTTCTGTATGTGGATCCCTTTCCTCATAGCAGAGGAGAAGACTGGAATGAGATTGCCAGAAGTTAGGAGGCACAGGTCTGTGCCAAAATTTTCCATTTAAATTTAGCTACCTGACATTTTTAGTTTGATTTTCCGGTTTGCTGAGCACCCAGTGGTTCCTAGAATTCTTATCTTTCTTTTCTGTAAATAGGACAAATATGTTTATCTAGTTGCTTTAGTATTTCTATAACAGTGCTGTGAAGAATGGATGGCAGAATCACCACTTTTGAATGCCAGGCCAGTGACCTATTGTTCCGATCAAGTTTCATTTAGTATGTGTAAAGAGGATCAGATTTCATACAGGTGTGTATTCTCTCACATCGAGTTGAGCAATAGTTTCTTTAACCATTTCTTTCAGTGGTAAGATTTCTTTAAGTGAAGTGTGAAGTTCTTCTTAAAAGTTATTTCCACCTTTTGCTTGACTTGACATGAGGGAAATAAAAAGATGGTTTGTAGATATTTCTAATAAATGAGTTTTTTTTCTCTAGTCTTTGTTCACCTGCAAAGTGACAGGATTGCCAGTTAACTTACAAGTACCTGAGCCAGTTTCTGTATCTGTATCTGTTAATCTGGAGATAGAACAGAGTCGGCAACAGGACTTTTGTTGGGACTGCAGGCAGAATGTATAATGCTGTATAGTATGTTCCTGCAATACCCTTAAATAATATGTAAAGTTTTAGGAAATATAGAATTGATTTGAAACTCCTGAAGTTTTTCTTTTACCTACCTGCACACAGTTTCAATAACTGAGTGATACTGAGTCTGAATTAATGAAAGAGTATGAAAAAGTCTGTCTTAAAACCAGGCAGAAGTACATATAGAATTATTATTCCATTGCTATTAGTCAAGGGCAGTTTGCAGTAAATTTCAGTGGGAATTTGTGTGGAACGGGATGTTTAAATTGTAGGATTGCAGGAGTTCTCTGCAAGTTTTTTCCAGAGAACGATTGCTTCAAGAGCGCTATTTGAAAGATATTGGAGCTTTGCGGAAACTAAAGGCAAGTTTAATGGTAACTTCAATGGAATCAGGAGTTTCTACTCCATTCTTTAACTTTTATAACAGCTATTCAGTTCATCAGTGATTGTGATGAAACTAATGACAGACCATAACTCTAACAACTGTGTAAGTTATTTACATTAATATTGCTCTTTTCTTTCCTCTTTTAAAGGGAAAATGATTAAGGTAATAATTTTTAAATTAATATATCTGTGGAGTCACCACAGTTAACTCCAAGGTTGCATGCTATAGATTTAAAATGTCTTGTTATCCAAAAAAAAAAAGTAAAAATCCCTATACCAGTCCCTTGAAAGAGTCAAATGCATTTCGTTGTAGCCAAGTCTAAATGCACGTACTTTTATGGGATAATTTCAACAATAGGTGCTTAATGTGTTCATAAAACCAAATATTAGTTTCCTGGTAAATCAGTTGTAAACCAGAAAACATTATTATTATTGCAATAATTTTTACATAAGAGAAATGTCTTAGTGGCTCAGAAGGTTAAAGTTTAGAATAAAAGCTGGCATTTACTTTTCTCTGCAGTTTGGCTAAAATTAAATTGCCTGATCATGATTCTGAGTCATATTTTATCTTTCATAAAAATAGAAAAGACCTGGAAACAATCTGTAGACCACCAGGATGTCTGAAAGTTATTTTCCAGTTATAAAAATAAACTAGCCTTGAATTTATTCACCATCTGTCAGTCTTCTCTTCCTACTAGGGAGCTGAATTTTCAGACAGGTTACTTGCAGTGGTAAGGAACAGCTGTAGGAAGCAAGGATACCGAGATTGCTTTAATTATATTAAGACACAGAGCAGCTTGGAAATTTGAAAGAGTTCAGTTACAGTGTCTGGGGAGAGATTTAACATTTTCAGGATTCTCAAGAATGCACACACTTCCTACTGTGTCTGAACCTCCAAGGGTTCATTCAAATGGAATGGAAATAGGCAAAGTGACCTTCCCTTGCTTAATTGTCTGCTGCATCAGAATCTATGTCCAGGGCTGGAACCAGTACAGGTGAAGCAAGAGACAGTGTTAATCTTATTTACACAACACTTGGTGACTGGAAGAATGTTACCTTGCCATCACAACCTTTGGGAACTTACTGACTTTGACTGTCTTGTTAGTGGTATGCTATTCTGTTTGAGAAAGAGAAGCAGAAGATGATTTTTAGTCGATGAATGAAGTAATGATGAGTGTTTGTGCCATGTCACGTGTGTATGAAGGGGCTCAGATTTACCAGCAAGTTCTCTCTGACTCCCTTCAGGACACATGTGTAACAAAATTAAGGTCATCCCTACTGCAGAGAGGGACATAATCAACCTGTTTGTATTCTGAGCTTTTTACTTTCTCCTATAATTGTCGCAAAGACAAGTCAACACTCAATAAACATAGGGGTAACTGCATTTGAAAAACCCCAAATCATGTTTTGACTGACTGGGTTTCGTACTGACACAGAGAGATGGTTCTAAAGTGTCTTTTTCTCTTAAGAACAAAACAAACTAAGAGAAAGCTGAAAGGCACAACAGAAGCATCATTATCTATATCCCATAAAGGATTTGACTTCAACATGATAACAAATTAATGAATGAAGTGACTTTCAGACCAAAGCTATATGACCTTGAACTGTAAGAATGGCAGGTAAAAATCTCCTTGGAAATCGTTAGAAGCATGAATGTTTCTGTATCATACACTTCTGTAAGAAACTGAAGAAAATTGCTTTACAGGATGAATGAAGTGCAAGAATAGTTAAGGAGTTATTGAACAGTATTTCCAGCTTGAAGATAAATGATTTCTGTATATGTCTTTCATCTTACTTCTTTTATTTGAACAAAAGCAGCTTAAAATTACCATGACATATTCAGAAAACTGCTGACAGACTTCAGGTCTCGCTACACTAGAATAGGCAAAGAAGAAAAGGAGGAATGAAGTAAGAAGCCATACTGTTTGTCAGACTTACAAAAAGACTGAGCCATGCATCAGCCTTAGGAAACAATGCAAATAACTTCCTTACAGTAAAATTGGAAGGAAATGTAATTTTTTCCCCAAAACTTTGTATGTATGCTCTTTTCCAAAGCCTTGCAGCACAAGGCTGTCAGTTCCACAGCTTCAAGTACCATGCAGTTCAAAATATGTGTGAAGAAAGGCTAGATAGCTGGCAAATAATATATTCTCATAGAGTTCATTTGTGCTACTGTTACTCATGGTTCTGCTATACAAGTTGTCCTGCTCACAGCAGAGGACTCCCGTGAGTATTGGGGCAGAAAGGAAGAAGATCTGAATGCATGACATTTTATAAAAATCTAAGGAGACAAGTCATTATTAGTACATTAGAACTACATCTCTCTTCTTCAGTCCCCTTGGTATCGCTGCTTGGCATGGAAATTCTGACCCTATTAACACTGGCTGAGTCTGTGGTTTATTTCTGGAAGCTTTTAAAAAACAGCTGGGGATTACCTTTCACTTTTAGTCATATACTGTAGCTTCTTTTTCATGTCTTAGAGTTGAAAAAAATTCGCAGGCTCACCCTGGCCTTATGTGACTTTCATATGAAAACATCTGTGTTCCTAATCTTATCAACTTTTTGTGGTACATAGAAATGGCTACGTGGTACCTCTATTTGATAAATTTGAAAGAGCTTAATTCATATCCCAATTCGTCTTAAATTTACCTTTTTCAATTCACAACTTCACAGGCTTTGCTGGAAAATTAAAATTGTATCCTTAGGCTTCAATACCGTGTGCAGTATTTCATCACAAATATGATGCTATGACTAGTTTATATCTGAGTCTTCAGCTGTTTTTATTGTGAAAGTCTTTGGGGCAAAATTACCTGAATTTCTGAGTATTTGACTACAGAAGTTCATCTTAAAATATTCTGTGCTAATCCAACAGATTTTTGCTACTTCCATTTAGGAATTCCTTTGGGAAAGAAATAAATGGCTGTGTTACAAAAGGACCTTTCTTTCTGGAGTCTTATAATTCAGGTTCATCCTTTCAGTTACTTTTAAACCACATCCATACTTGTGTCACCTGTATAATATTTGTATTTTTAATGTTTATAGAAAAAAACAAGTTAAATCTGTTCATGTCTTGTGGTTAGCATGACTATCAGATATCTGAATCTTCTCAGTTGACATTCTAGTTCCCTTCTTTGACAGTGCTGCTTCTAAACTCTTGTGCATGGCCAGAATACCGGACATACAAGTCTTCTTGAAGTGTTAAAAAATACCTTTTTCTCTTTTTAGAAGTCCAGAAATCTTGCTGCAGGAAAAACTAGTCTCAAAATATTATCAGCTGGCTTGTCCTAATCGTAGCAGTTGGACTAACCCTTAGCTTTATAGTTTGATTTTATGAAGCTTAACTATTAATAATTCATAAGTTTTCTTGGATATACTTTTAGAAACATCACTAAATGTGAACTTTTCGTGCTAAAAAGAAATAAATAGAACACTGTGATCTCAAAGGAGCAAAGAATTCCTTGAGCCAGCTTACTGGGAAACAGCTGAGCAGTACCCAAAATTAATTTGTTCTTTGGATCTTGGTACTCTGAATTTCTCTACCACTCAAGATTGCTTTGGTGATATTTATTATCTTTTTTTTTCACACCTATAGCAACTTCTGATGACATTTTCAGAGGTGGTGAAAGAAGTGAACTGCATTAATTTGTAACAGAAATTATGGGAATGCAAGTGAAGTTTTTCAGGGAACAAGCTTTCTTTATTAAAAAGATTGACTCTTGAATTGTTCATTTTTTTTGCTCAATAAAAAATTGGGAAAAACCTATATATTTCAGGTCAGTTTAGTCAAAATGAGACTTATCTACTTTGGTTTCAGAATTCAGCTTAATTTAAAATAATGCACTTTTAGAAGAGTGTAATTGATAATGCAATCCAATAGCTTCTTTTTTATTTTTAAATATGTGTCAAAGTGGTTTGTTTTATTTGTGGAATCAACCAGAAAATTCCCCCCATTCCCACAATAGGAATGTGTGCCCAAGTTATTTAGACTCACTGCAAATGTCCTGGCCAGCAGTAGCTGCTTTTATTGAAAACAAAATGTTTGTGTAATGAAAACAAAGGTACTGTATCAGAAATGTTGTTGACTTACTTTGATTGGGTTTTTGTCCTCACTTTACAGAAGGAAATGGAGGAAAAAGTCAGTACATGTACAGAAATCTCTATGACATTTCTGGCAAGATCAAAAGACCAGTGACTTGAAGCCTTTCCTTAGATAATGCATACATGGATGTCAGGAAAAGATGTTGTATTGATGTTATCTGCATTACAATGTATAATATAAGTTTTGGCAGAGAAATAGTAGAATTTATGGGACCAAACAAAGTGAATCAAGATCAGGTAATTAATATTTGGATCAGTAGCTTAGGACTTGGTTTCCTAAAATTAAATAGATAAGTCCAGATTCTGGACTTTGGTCACTTTCAAATATATAACTTGATTTTCTGGAATGCAGAAGACTTGTAGCTGTCATTTAAACCATGCTTTGTAAACTTAGGTAGGTACTGTAATTGCAATAGTTTACTATGACTAATGGTTTAGTTTGATATTTCATTTGTATATGCTCTATGTGCACTTATTTGAAAGCAATGGTAGTGGCATAGTTACTGAAAAATAGTAGAAGAGGAGAATTTTGGTAGAACTGCTCAGATACTGGCCATCTTAATATAAACCAGTAGCAGGATATTTGTAATGAAAATCCATAGAGAGACTGAATTCTCAGCTGGAGAAGTCTACAGTGAAATGCTAAATCTGTGATACAGCAATTCAGAAATTACAAAAACAAATAAGAGTGTAAAGGAAAAAATAGAAAAAGGAAGAGAGCATGAACAGAGTTTAAAAAAAGTTCTTATCTTTCTCTTTGTAGGATTTTTATCTGATTAAAGCAGCTCAAATAATTCCTAGTTAGGCTTAGTAACCACACAATTAAATAAGATAAGAAATCACAGAATGAAGAAAGATTTGAAAAAAGTTAATGTCTCAAATTTCAAGAACACAAGTCTGTACCATTCTGCTGTTTGCATTTGGTATTTGCCAAATTTCATCGTTTTAGATTTTTCTGAAATATAACTATGCTGCTGTTATGCAAACATTTTTAGAACTCAGATTAATGTTAAACTCTTATGGTTTATTCATTATTTTAGAGTTTCATGCCACCTTTTAACCTAGTGTTCTAATAATGATTAGTAGCAATAGATGTAGAAGTGGTGTTTCAGTGACTATTTCTAGCTTCTTCTACTTTGTTCTTCAGAATTTGAAACATTCTTGAGTAATCATTTTTACCTGTCCTTTGGACAGCCTAGAGGAGTTGTCTGCCTCTTGGTTAATTGTAGATACCAAGAAGTGAATTAGTGAATAAGCTAATATTGAACCATTATTCATATATTGTTAAAGGTTGGACTCGATGATCTTGGAGGTCTTTTCCAACTTTAATGATTCTATATGTTCTGTATATACTCTGACTAGTACATAACCTAGGTTTTCAGGATGTTTCAATAGAAAACCTGGCTGCCAAAGAAACAGGAAGAAATAAAAGCACAGGGAGCAGTGGTATCCACATGAATGTTTTGAGTATTTTAATCTTCACATTAAACCCATGGAAGTTCCCAAATGCAAGCAAGAGTTACTTGAATTCTTCTAAAGGACAAATCCTCTGGACAACTGACACACATATGGTAAAATTTCTGGAGTGTTCCTTCTGTTCTTCAGTTCAAACAGCAAACTCCTAGCCAACTGGCAATGGAGAATTGTTGGATAAGGCTTGTCCATAAGATTGGTCCTCAGTCAGATGAAAGCAATGCAGATTTCCTTAACATTCTGAGTTGATACCTTGTTAGATCAAGTTAGCCAGCCCTAATTTATATCAGCTTTTGATCTGACAGAATTTATTGCAGAGTCTTTTCTCTCTCAGCTCCTTAGAAAAACCCAAACAAAACTCCCTGCATCTTTCTTCCATTTGGGTTACACAGGCCTGCAGCCAAATTCCGGGTGAAGTACAATTGAATGATGTTAAAATCTGCAGTTGAATGTCACCCCAGCAGCCTTTCTGATTTGATACTGATATTCCTAAATCTCAGAAATAATAATTTTGATGGAAAATACCATAAAATGGAAGGTGGAAAAAAAGGCTAGAGTTTAATCCATCTTAGTCCCAGATTTATCCTGAGCAGAGGCATATAGCGTATGTACCAAGTTGTACTAGTTTGTACCAAGTATAATTCTATATACGTTGTCAAAAAGTGCTTCCATCAGCACATGGTGTAGAAGTAAAGCCCATGTAATGAGGCATTTTGGAAGATTCAGCTTCATTGCTAGCCTATAATAATGTTTGTTTTATGGAGAAGTCTGATTTTATGGTTCACTCTGAACTGTGGGTAAAATTCCTTCTGTAGAGTACTTTATTACTCATTCGATGCCGAGGTCTTTCATGAGTGTTTAGAGAAGTCTCGTCAGGATGGGAGAACACAGGAAAGACTATCATGCTCCGGCAAACGACAGAGTTTAGTCAGAAAAGATTGTCCAGCTAAGCCTCTAAAATGACTGCAATCCCTTAACTTCCTGGGAGAGGTCTGTCATTGCTTCATAGCTCTAAGTGGTGTAGGACAGTGGTCTACATCAAGGGTGTCATAAAGTTTTTACTAAGCTTGTTTTAACAAGACATTAGAAGTGAAGTGCTTGTTTTATTACTCCAGTTGCACTATTGGATTCTGGTCTACTAAAAGTAAAAAATTGACAGTTGCTTTTTTCAGAGGAAGAAATAGTTAATGTTCTTGTTTATCTCTTCTCACTATTGGTTTTTTTTTGGCATCCCTGCTCAGTCATTTGGCCTAAGCTCAAGAAATTTATGTGGAAGACATTGTTCAAATGGAGCCTTTCATAAGAATGGCTTAAGGAGGAAATGTGGTCTTGGCTTGCAACTTAGACTGAATATAATAGTTACAATGTGAGGGAGTGATTCATTCATCCCACTAGTTGATTGCAATCTCCATATAACTTCTTTCTGCTCAGAGACAGTTTAAAATCTGTCAAAATCAGTATCCCTTTATCGTTCTCTTGACATTCACTGTTAAACTTCCATATGGAACTGATATTGGCATCTGAAGATGTTACTTTTCCTGTTTTTCTTTCGTTTCTAATGTATTTAATATTGTTGAGGTGAAGCAGGAAGACTTCCATGAGTTGGAAGTTGTGATTCAGCTGTGCAATTTGAAAAAAGAAATCAACAACCTGATTTGGACAGGAAGACAATGAGCAATTATTGAGACACTACAGGAAATGTAATTAAAAATAGGATTTTTATGAGCAGTGTTAATGCTTGCTGCCTCAGCTAAGCTGACATTAAAGGCTTTCCAAGTGACAGTGACATCTGGCACAGGATCACATGTAGGAATTATGCAGAGGTAATAAGAAGCACTTAATTAGCATTGCAAATAGTATTCCACCATTTAGTAGATGTCTGCAAATTTGCATACAGATACGTAATTACGTAATTTGCAGCTGTTGTGTTTGTTCCATAAGACCTTGCCACTTTACTAGTAGAATATGTAAATCAGGAATTAATCTTTTTTAGCACCTACTTTCTCAGTAGTCCATAAATCTGTGTCAAATTATGGGAACTTGTGGACTTTCTCATCTTGACTCAGGATTGAGTGGAAAACAGAACTATATCCCTGGCTTTACTTAACTCTAAAGGTCTCTATAGAGGTTTGTAAAATGCAGCTCCTTCGTTATTAGTTTTTTGATCTCCATTCATGTCTGATACCTTAGTTTGCAAGGCCATCCTGCAAATCTCTTTTTATATATTCCCTTCCAGTTTTAAGAGAATCAAGTTAATATTTATTCTCATTAGTACTTTTCTGATACGGATAATTACCTTATGTTACATGTAAACAGAGAAGGCTAGGAGGGAAGGATATCTGACCAAACAAGGGTGCTATATAGGTAGCTCATTAAATTCAAGATGAAGCTGGGCAACTCATATGTCTAAAAAGCAAAACTGGACCAAATTATTAGCTAATAATTTCTTAATACTTGATTTCTTAGTATAACTTCTTATAAGTCCCTTTGCCTGGATAAGTTTGAACAATTTTCACTTAGGTACCAACAGAAAAAGACATGAAAAATGTTTATCCAAACCAGCTTTCTTGAGATATATTTTAATATTAACTTCTATTGTGTTGCTGCATTAGTATTTCTGTAGCACATTTCTTGTATTTAGCTCTGGGGAGGTTTGCAGAGATAGTTGGTTAACAAAAGGTAGTTCTGGTTACAGAGTTTGAACATGCTGAAGTAATGCATAGAGGTTTTTCTTTGTTTTTGTTTTTTTTAACATGTTTTCACATGTGTTTTTAAAAGTGTGTTCACTATAATTATGCCATTGCCCCTTCCATGTAATGGAAGCTTCCCCGTATGCCTGAGTCCTGTAAAGAAAAAAGTTCATAGCAACAAGGGAGTTCAGAGCAGGTTAGGTGATAAAGCATCTTAGAAAACAGTGAATGTGCTCTCCCTCAGGAAGACTTCGTTGTATCGAAGTTTAATTTGAGCTAGGAAATTGACTGGATTGTGGGCTGCTAGTTCCTTTAATACTCTTCCATTAGATGAAAGTGGTTTGCAGTAATGTAGCCTAAAGTATATTTTTCTTTATTGCCTAAGTAATACTTTCTCGTTATTTTTTCTTGTAATCTAAGTGACATGCGAAATGACAATCTGTTTATAGAATAATTATAATGAACAATTAATGTATCTTTAAGGGTTTTTTTTGTTGCTGTTTTTAATGAGTATGAAAATGGGAATTGAATATGAAATCTTTCTGCCCAGAATGACTGATCTACCTTATAGGCATTGTCAGCAATAGTTTTTATGGAGAGAGGGAAGTTGTAGTAAAAGAAAATGAATTAATGAGCCTTCATAAATGCACTAGACAAAGATGGGAGCAACAAATGTTTCTTTTTCTTTAACTTGAGTGTGTGAGCACAAGGATGAATGTTGTTCTCTGCTGACTGCTCCAGCAGAATGTTGCTGCTGTAAGCTGCTCTGTTGAAAACAGAAAAAATGAAAACAAGGTCTTGATTCCCATCGCTGTAGCTAGACCTGATTTCTTACAGTTGATCTCTGCTTTTTAGATGGGAGTTCATTCAACAGAGGGTGAGCTGGGGCCAGCAGTGCAGATGATTCTGAGCTTTCTCTGCACCTTTCACTGCAGAATGGGAAGTTTGGGGGACTCAAATTACGAGGCAAAAATCCCCATGACTCCAGCCTGGTGCAGCTTAAATACTGTAGGCTGGTATCTAGCCAGATCCATAAGGAGAAGGTGTCTTAGCTCAGTGTTTATTGAGAACTTCTGAACACAAGGTTCAAGACAGCATGCTGTCCCACTGAGCCCCAGAGTTACTTGTTAGGTCTTCAGTGATTTACACATCACCAGATGAAGCTGAAAGTCAGGCATTGTCGCCTCCTCTGTCCTGCTTCACCCACTGTCTCTCCTTAGCTGGCTGGAGGTCTACTGCACTGTGTGTGGATTCCATGTGCTGGGTCTTGAATCATTTGTTAAAGAACTTTTTCCAGAAGACAGATGTGGAACACTGCTTTGTCATGGAGAGTGAGTGGTTGTACAAAAGTGCCAGAGTTTGGCAATGCTTCGGACTACTCAGGCAGGGTCTGACTTCATGTTTGCCTGCTGTGCAGGGCTAGGGGCACAGGCTTTGGTCATGGACCAGGGCTCCCAGCTGCTGCCAGACACAAAGAAAAGGCCAAAACCACTCCTTGATGAATTTGTGTGACTGAGAGTTAACGCTGGCTCCAGGGGCCTGCTTGAGGCTGCTCAGCGTTATTCTGGGAGGGACCCTAGTGTGCCGGGGGCTGCAGCTCGCAGTTTCCCCAGACACAGGGCATCGTCCGGCAGCTCGTTAGTGCTGGCTCCTCTGTGACAGAGAGAGCCCCGGGCTGATGGTGCAGGCCCAGGCAGGGACAAAGACCCGAGGGAAGGGCCTTGGAGTGATTTCCAGCTCTGTGATGTCCTGGGAGAAGCAGCAGGGAAGGTAGGAGAGGGTCCAGGGTCCAGGAGAGGCGGCGCCGGGGGCCAGGAGAGCTGAAGGTTCAGCTACCAAAGGCAAGGTTTTAGGGACAGCAGGGGCTTTATGGGGATACAAGCAGGGGAAAGTAACCAATGGGGTACAAGGATTAACATATAACCAATAGAGAACCGAACTGTAATGAAATTTCCAGAACACAACCTTATACAGAACATTAGGTAATGTAGTAACCAACCGAAATAGGTAAACGAAGGTACAAGGGGCGCTGGGGATGAACCAAAAACTCTCCCTGAGCAGGAGAATGCCTCAGACTGTGGCAACCTCAGACTGTGCCCACCAGTCTTGAGCCTGTGGGGCTGTGGCTTTTGCCACATACACCGCCACAGAGAGTCTTTCCCTTTTCTCCTGTGAGGTATAAATCTTCCAGCAGTGGTGAGATGATGATTAAAACTAATACTCTTTCTGCTTTTGTTTTCTGGTTCTTTTAGCTACAGTTAGTAATATGTATGTTCACAGAGGACATTTTCTTGAGCTAAAGGTCTGTGGCATGTTTTCTCCTAATTTTTGAGATGCACAGCAGAATTCTTTCTTTTTAAAAGGCGGGGGAGTGGTTTGATGGTTTGATCTGTTTTCTGAACTTTTTATAGTTTGAAAAAGATTTTTCTGCAGATTATAACTGATTTATTTTTTGTCAGTGCCATGCCACATACCAGTTCTAGGCCAAACCAATTAGAAACACGTATCTTAGGTAAGCTGAACAAATCTGATGCGATGGAATGTAAGCCTGGAAACACTGGCTTTTGCAGGCAGCAGACTGTCTGGAGGACTCTAGAATGTCCTCTGCAGTGCTGAAGCGAGGCAGGAGCTCACTCACAACCCGTGACTGTGTGCCTGCAATTCTTGGGGCTTATTTGGAAATTTCAGTTTGTCAGAGACCTATCCTGATCTAGGACCAACACTTTTTATTCCTCCACATGTTACTTTGCTATTATTAGTAAAGGAAATTGTAGATACAAAGTCACTTTTTATTGAGCTGTTGGAAAGGAACTGTAGTTATATATGTTTCTGCAATAGCTGTCACAGCCCTGGTCTTGTCTGTCATCTCTAGATACTCTTGTTATATGAAACACTGAAATCATGTTATAAAAGCCAAAGAAATAATTTCCTTCCTTTCAGTCAGAATAGATGGCGGAGAAACTCCACTATCAATTTAATTCATCAGCTTCACTGGCTGTATTTCAAATTTAATGGTTTTCAAATATATTTCTAATTTGCTGCTAAGAAAATGAAAATAAAATTCACAAATGCCTTGCCAAAGGCAGCATTCAATACAGACTAATCTGCACTTCAGGAAGGCATTCAATTTTTTTTTTGTCCATAACTGCACATAATTAGTGTGTCTGCAATAAGCATGTAATTTTTTATCTGTGAAGAATTTGGCAGGGAAATACATCATTACCTGCACATCTAATAATGTGCAGTGCTACAATTCATTTTCGGAGATGCCATGTGTACTGAAGAGAAACATTGACTTTATCTCTCTCTTTGTTTTTTTTAATAGACATAGCAGAAGCCTAGAAGTCTGAAGCAGATAAGTAAGGATGGACAATATGTTGGAAAGACATTTACATAAACAGTGAACAGTAGTGAACAGCAAAATCCAGTCCCAAGATCCAGTGAATAACTGCTTATTTCAAAGACTCTGGGAATGTCAGCTAGCAAAAAAAAAGTACATTCGAGTCACTATCCAGCAACCTTGAATATGGATCTGTAAGTGGGTTTATGTATATTTAAACTAGCATAAAAAAAATGGCAGACTACTGGGATATGAATAAACATACCATTGCTTTTTATTGTTTGCCTTTGGGCCATACAAAGTACAATCTCTTAAATATACAATTTTACTATGAAATGGGTTTAATTATCTCACTAAATTGTGGACATAACTGAGTGGAATAATTTAGAAGATGTAGCTACAGACATAAACCAGCACTGAGAACTGCTCAGATTTGTGTAGTTACTTGAAGAAAGAAGCATTGCATAAGGAAAGGGTTGTGTGAAGGGTATGCTGGAAAAGGTTGTGTGAAGAGGACAAGGATGGAGAGGATGTAACCTCCTTGAGGGCTTGTTTTCTGATAGTAACTATGGGAAGTACTAGGCTTGTAATTAGAGAATCCTTATCTGTATGGGCATGATTCTTCAAAACACTTTGTTCTGAGGGACCAGCAAGCAAGTCCTGCCTGGCCTTTCAGAGGCACTTCTTGGCACTCAATTTATTTTTCTTGCAGTCAGTGAAGTCTCAAGTGTGATCTGGAAAGCCCATCTAGACCATGAGGAGTCCCCACATGAAGACTGCTTGTCAGCTGTGAAATGGCATCTAGAAGAGCTGGAGGGTGGATGTGCCAGGAAGTACACTGTGAATATGGCTATTCCTGCATTCCTTTCAATATAGCATTGATCCACACTTTGAATGTGAGCCATAGACATAATTTAAGCAAAAAATGCAATTCAAATTGTTACATTCCTCCTATCTGAATGGAAAATGCATTTCTGGTGTCATTCTTAGTTGGTTTGTTTTAATAATTTCTTCCTCAAATTTGCACTGAAGAGGAAAGAAAATGCTCTGAAAATAAAATGTACCAATAGACCACTTCCATGAAAAGGAAATTCTGTAATTAAATATTTGAGATTACAAACTAAAAAGTCTTCAGCTGCTAAACATCCTGTATTAAAATTCAGAGCTACAAGTCCCTTCTTCAGGTGAGGAAGTTCCGTGGATCCAACTGGAGCTTCGGTAGACCAGTGGTGGAAGCAGATCTTCCTTGCTAATGGAAATATGGACTTCTCCCACATACCGTTACTGTTCTGCACAATCTAAGGTAATGTTTTTTAAGAAATGTGTATTTTATTCATTTGGGTTGCTAAGACTGTTTTTAGACTACAAATCAAATTCTGCAGTTATCTTACTATAAATGCAGTCAAATGTAGAACTTTTCTGTCTTAATGGATGCTAAAATAGTATTTCAGTGTTCATAGAAAAAAACCAACTAATAAGTTTATCTAGTCTAGTTACATGAATTGGTCACTTCCTTCCATGATCTACAATGGGAATACTTTTCAGATGTGTAAATGGTCCCGTTTCCTCTCAGCATTTCCGACAGAGAATACAGCTATTCCTCTGTATATGATCTATATGATAATAACTGTTAATATATGTTGAACGTGTATAATGTAACTTTTTTTTAGTGTTGGACTGTTTTTGAAAAATCTGA
The DNA here is from genome assembly GCA_013398175.1 of Climacteris rufus. NCBI lineage: Eukaryota > Metazoa > Chordata > Aves > Passeriformes > Climacteridae > Climacteris > Climacteris rufus. The sequence continues at coordinate 720,998 of VZRZ01000655.1, forward strand.
TCAAAGAGCAAAAAAAGAGCATATAAAATAATATTGTAAGATAAGTATTCCTTTAACAGCTTACACAAAAAGCTTTAAAATTAAAACATGATGAAAAAATTGAGGTAAAAGGACCATTTTTCAGAAAAAAAAATATGCTCAGAAGAAAATATTACCTAATGGTCAAAATCCTCTGTTGATTTCTGCTGCAAGGGTACATTTCTCTTTCCCTATTAGAGATTTAATTCTTAGATTATATTCAGTTTTTATTATGCCTGTCATTTGAGACTAATAATACAAAGTAATTTTTGTCTGCAGTTTTTGGAAATATCACTTGTGATCCCTGAGCCACCTGATTTTTACAGGCTGAATATTTTACACTGGGAATTAAAAAAAAAAGCAGTACTCCAAATAATGAGTTGCTGTGTAAAATCATTGCCTTAAGTCCAGTTTCTCTTTTCTCTTTCAAATGTTTTTTCTTGTCTCTGACTACAAGTGTTTCTCAAGTTTTGTCAGGAACTGAAATTGTGCTTAAGCAGTAAAGATATAAAGGATGCTAAAGCTATATTTATTAAAACAAACAAATAAAAATCCCAGAGAACTCTGGCATTTCACTTTATTTTTTAACTTGCTTAATTGATGCAGTAACACAGTAAACTAGAACAACTTTAACTAAAGAAAATCAGTATATATTGTCTTACTATGGGAAGTTCCATAACATTACAAATGCTAAAAGCTTGCCATAATTGCCATAATGAATGGCTATTAATAATTAAAAATGGTTATTTATACATAATTAGGTACTAGATACATTTCGAGGACCCCAGTGTTATGAATATGAGAGACTTTTAAATGGGTTTTAATTCTTTTGGAGTGGCCTGCACTCCAAAACCACGTGTTCTCTTTGGTTCTTTAGTTATGATCAATCAGTTGTAATAGTCACAAGAAAACACATACAAGACCAGAATTTAACAGAATTAATTACTACACAGGATAAACAAAAAATACTACTAGTAGAACAAAGAGTGACCAGTAATAAAAGGTACCTATAGCAAAGAAATAGTAAGGTTAGAAATTAATGTAACTTACCGATTTCTTTCTCTCAACTTCTAGAAGAGAAGCAGGAAAACAACATACTGACATTTCAAGTATGTCGGAGAGAACAGTTTGTGCACTCCAAGAAGTAACCAAACTGCTGTCTGACTTTTGGAGCTTACAGTGCTCTTTTATATCGTAAAATCCTTGTGCCTGTCAGTCACTAATCTTGTATATTCTGCCTTCCCAGCAAAGAGCTTATAGCTGGCACCAAGAACTTAGGGGAGATGGTCCTCTAATCTTCCCATCGGCAGATAAGATTTGGCCGCGGGGCGTGGGGGCAGAAACCATCCTGCCACACCCAGAAAATACATTTTAAATTGAGCTCTTGGTTTCATTACCTGAAAGGGGGTCATTGCTTTGTGGGTTTGAGCCAAACACAATGCTTGAGATGAATTGTGTTGTTTCAGAAACAGTAACTACTGGTAAAAACAGTCAAAACTGAAACTCGGGGAACTATTTAGTGACATAAATACCAATAAACTACAAAATTACAGCCCGTTCCTCTGACACTCCATGCACCAGCAGTTAGTCTTAAGTGATTCAGTCATGACTAATTACATATTACCAGCCCTGATCTTTAACACTTCAATCAACCTTTAGTTGTGGTGTTAATGTATAATTTGTCTCTGTTTATGGTTTTATGTGATAACTGTGCCAATCTGCATTTCATTAAAATTGACATGGAGGTGGTAGAAGCTTCCCACATAGTTTTTTTTTTTCAAGGTACATTGATATAGAAATTAGGTACAGACCTGAGTGTTAAGAAGTGCTGAGAGTTTGACTTCAAGGCTATTCGAGCAGTCTATTTGAACGTCCTTTGTGGCCAATGCAAAGGGCAAATGTTGCCCTTCTTGGAGTTAACTTTCTAAAGCATATCTGCTTTATTTCGGTAGTCTGTGACCTAGAGACCAAACATTTCTGTTTCTTTCTTGTGGGCAGTATCTCTTTTAGTTCACCATTCATTTTTGTAGCTTCTGGCTGTGGTTTGTGCAGGTGGTATCCTTTGCTTCCTTAATAGTGTCACAATTCCACACTTGTTTTGGTGAGGCTGGTAGATATCATGTCCTAAATGTGTTTGGAGCATACTGACAAGTTCAGACTTTTTAAAATGAGTTATCTGTTTCTATTCTAGATAAACATTTAGATGGGCCTCTCGGCTGTTGGTTTCACATGGAATCATGCACAGAATATTCTGAGTTTGAAGGGACCCACAAGGATCATTGAGTCCAACTCTTCAGAGAATGGTTTTGTTCTATGGCACTGTACAGCTTTTTTCTTTTTTTGCTTTCTTTTTAAAAACATCAGGCAGCAGCAATAGAGTGATTTAGAAATGTGGCAGTATAACACAGTCAGGAGACATCTGAATGGCAATTTTGTGTTTGACTTCAATCTTGTTTTCTTTCACTTGTGAGTGCAAAACTGGCTTTTGCTAATTCTGGACAGAAAAGTGCTGAGTGGCCTGGTGTGGTGACTCTGCTACTGGCAGCATGCAAAGCTCATAATGCAAGTAACTTTGCTGTTTGAGCTACTTCTGTACTATGCTCTCCCTACCTTCATGAACTGGTGTCTTGCATCTCTGCTTGTTCAGAGATCACTGTGCTGCACTCCATTTCATAACATAGATGTGCTATCAGGATTGTCTGTCTGCACAAATCCAGTTCAAGATGTCTCTTTAAAACAGTAAGTCTACATTTAGAGCCAAACCTTTTGGGTTAGACACTTTTTAGAATCAACAGCATCAGCTGTGAATATATCGACTGCAAAATGAAGCCTGAAGTAATGTGATGGATGTTTCAGACAGAATTCAAGTTTAATTGTATGGGAAAAAGAAAAAAAAAAAAGGAAACAAGAAACATTTTCAGTTTTCTGACCACAAAGATAACCTTCCACTAGGGTTCAAAGCCATACTCATTAATCCATGTTTATGTACTTGAGTCATTGGTACTGATTTTAAAACATCTCCTAAAACATCAGCTCTAATGGAAATGGTTAGGTATTGAGAATTTTCAGATGCACTCTACAATATAGTTTTTTGATGATAGGTCAGATATCCCCAATGAAATAAACAGCCTATGTTTTTGCCTGTTTTGACTGTGAAATTACAAATTCCTATTTGAACAGTGTAAGTGGAGGTGTAAAATTTTACCGTGTGATTATTGATAGAAACATTTCTCAGTATTGGAGGCAGGATCACAAAATGCTTTCAGCTTGGGAGTGACTCAGTTTTTGAGGCTGTTCTAAAACCAGTGTGTTTTGACATCATGAGCTGTTTAAGCCCAGTGACTCTTAGTTTTGCATTAGCAAGAGATAGGAAATTATTTCCTTGTGTAAAAAAGAATATTGGATCCTGCAAGTGATGCATTTTGAGGTGTTAAAATAATTTCTAAAAAGCAGTACTTAGTGCTTGAGTAGGTCTCTATCTCTCAACGGCTACTTCTGTGTGAAGAGAGCTTCTTTTATGTTACTTTCCTTTTCAGTATCCTTGGCCAAATCCCTGTGTTGAAAAAAAGCAGGAAGCATATTGGGGTGCTCAATTTCCCAATAAACTTTTGGAGCTTTCTACTGGCCTTTCAAATCACAGCAAAACTGCAGCAGGGCAGCCATTAATTTGTGCTTCAGTATTTTGCATTTATTAATACTAGATTATACACACATATTTTTAGAAGTAATATGCACTTGGCTGCCAAAGTAGTGTGTTGTTTTCAGAAATACTAGAGATGAGTACTAAATGCCATGTTATTCGAGTTCTTAATAATTTTTTTCTTGTGTAAAACTTATTGAAAGAAATAGCTCATAATCTTTGGATCTTAAACTACATTTTTTTTCCATTAAAGAACAGATATTGATGCATTTTGCATATATGTGAAAAGAGATACAACACATTGTAAACAGTTCATTAAACTTCATCACAGTTAGTCTGTATCAGTTGGCTGGGGTGTCAAGTGATAGAAAAATGAATTTTGTTTAAACTGTTTTTAGTTCACTTATGAAATTCCTCCTGTGGTAAGTGAGTGGCTAGGAACTTATTTTTGCAGAGCAAGTGGGAATCTGTTAGAAATTATCTCTAGATAAGGTGCATGAGCTATATAATGAAATGCTTTCAATACCAGAGAACATTTGTTTTTAATATAAAAGTAGTTGTACATGAGGATTGTCTCCCTAAAGTAGTTCTTGGACTGGTGATTTTCTGCCAGTAAAAATGTTTTCTAAATTTTTATTGAATTACTTTCCAATTTTTGGCAACTAGTTATTCTGAGGTATGAAAATCAATTCTGACATTTCCGTTTTTAACATTTACCTTAACGTCTATTTTGTAAAGAGAAAAGTAGCAAATTGTGCATGCATATCTCTAAAAATTCTAAAAGCCTAGTATCTTGTCCCTAGATGTGGTGAGTGATGGATGCTTAGGGAAATATGTGAGGAGCTAGACAAGTGTGGCATCGCTTTGGTGGGAGAACTTCTGGCAAGCAGGGGGAGATGGAGACACACCATTCTTTTGGATAACCACCAGTAGACATACAATTCATGAATTTGTCCTGCCTTTTTAATAACACATGTCAGTATTAATTTTCCACAAAGTTCGGTGGCAATGAGTTTCTCTATGAAGTGTGGGTAATGGGTGACGAAAACATATTTCCATTTATTTCCATTTTGAGTGCTCTGTATCTTGTCTTAGGCTGAAGAGTGAAAGGTTGTTCTCTGTTCACTTCCTCTGCACTCTTCATGGATTTGTAGTGTTCCTTCATATTCACTCTTCATTATTTTTCTGTCTAATAAATATAAGAACATTAATCAAAATGGGAAAAGGAAATGAGAAGACTGAGAGTATGCACTGTAGTGTTTTGTGTTTGGAAAAAAAAGTTTTCTGGTGAACTGTGTAATAAAACCCCCCAACAGTTGACCCTAAAATCTATTTGTGTTGTGTCTACTGAAGTAAATATCTTCCAACATTAAATTTGATTGCAATGAGTTTGTGATTTTATCATTGTTTTCTTAGTAATTGTAATCACATAGAAAGGGTTTCAGAGACTGGTAAATTTGGAAAATTGTCTCCTTTCAGGTGAGACAGACAGTTTACAGTGCTGAGGCTGCCTATTTAGAGTGAAGGTATTTAAAAATCTAGCCTACCAGATTTCACTAGGGAAAAATAGACCAGATCCAAGAATTCCATAATTGCCCCCAGAAGGACACTGAGTAAAAAAGACAAGACTCAAATGCATTCATTTCTCAGTCCTTCAGGGACTTACCATGAAAAGCTTTCAAAAAGTCTTGTTCAGATCTGAACTAACAAACCTTGAAGTGTTGTGAAATTAAGCCTAGTAAAAGGGGCTATTCAGATAAGGGCAATATTTTTAATAAATTATTTTGTTACCTAAATTAATCTCCTGATAGAAGTTTTACAAAACTAAAATAAAAGATAAAAAATCCTTGACTCATAAAACTTTGAGATTTAGTATTTAAACTTAAATTACAATTTTTCTCCCAAAATAAATTTTTGGGGTCTGCTCTCTTACTAAGCTTTAGTACCTTGTGCTGGTGATCTAAGCTGAGTTTGTGCTAGCACCAGTCACTTTCTGATGCTCAACAAATAAGTCTCTACACAGATACTTGGACTTTCAGACTTACTTTTCATATTACAACATGATCTATTCAGACGGTGTGTCTCAGAATATGAATCCTAAGTCTTCTATGTCACCCTGGAGGGCCAGAACTGTGGTCTATGTCACTGGCCTAATATTTAATGAATGACAGAATTTATACTCTGAAATTAAAGTGTCAGGTGAGATAGAGATGGACCTTTATATACAAATGCAAATCAGTAAAGGTGGGTTAATTTGTTCACTTAGACACAGCATGCTCTGTGTTGTTCTGCCATTAGTTCTCCAGCTAGACTCTTCTGGAGATTCAAACTGGTGTTCCGGGTGCTGGGAAGCTTTAAGGAAATTACAGGGATCAAAAATTACATTTACATTTGAAATCAAACAGCATCTTTTCTTAAAAAAAATCTGATAATATTTTCCCTCAAATAATTTGGGAACGCAATATTTTTTGATTTATGGCTGGCTCTTGCAAAGGACCCATTGTCACTATAGACATGATATATTTAGTACCAAGCCCAGAGAAGAGAGAAATGTTGTTTTCAAGTGTATTTGCCTCCAAAATTCTTGCCAGGAAAACTGAAAAATATCCCCAGCTTCCTGATTCTATCAGACATTCATTGTTTTTCTACCAGCTAACCTCAAGGGTTCAGTGCTGAGTGTGTGTTGATGTCAATAGAATATTCAATGCTTATTAGAGAGCTGCTGTTTTATGTTGTCGTATGAATTAGTATGTGTCAAATAGTGACTTTGTGTTTTGAATCCTCATGCAGAAGAACAAAAGACTAGCATAGCAGACAAGCTTCTCAGGAGGTACATTTGACAGATAATCAGTAAAACACAATTCCCTTTATCTCTGCACATATACAGAAATATAAAGCACTGTTCTGATAATGCCTCTTCTCCTTTCTCAACTCAGCAGCTCTGCGTTTCAATCCAATCTCCAACCACACAAGCCCCTGTGGTAGAAAGTACTAGAATACTGTACTACAGGTTGATACAGGTATTTTAGTAGATTTTTATAAATGAAATTTAATATTATATAATGATGTTGCCAGAGTGGGTAGGAACCCAGGACTGTTTTGTATCTCCAAGTCATTGAATCCAGTTCTCTGCTGGTCCAACAATAATATAATCTAACTGTATCTGATTTGAAGACATTTTGTTTAACCCTATTTCCTGCTTTAGGAAGTTGTACTGTCAGCTCAGTCCTTAGAGGTAAAGAGACTGTCATCCCTTACTCGGATTTGACCAAGGATGGTAGAGTGGCATTGATCCTGACACAGTAGTGCAACTCGTAAGTTTTTCCCCAGTTCTCTCTTGGAAATACGTCTCCTATATATTCCATATTTGTCTGTTGTCATATCCAGATAATCCTGCTGTGTCACAGTCCTCCAGTGATTATATATTATACTCAGGTCTTTTTTCTTCTATGTAGCTTCAAATATAAGATTTACCAGTTTTGAATAAATAATGATTCTTATTAGTCCTGAACTGTACAAACTTTCATGTTTTCCTGTTGTATTTATTCCCATATTTCCTTCTCTAGTGTTCAGTGTAATTCAGTTCCTCCTTTATGCCTTTCTGGTACCTTTTGTATAGGCAAAGTTTTCTTAACATGTCACCACATTTCATTAGCACATTTCTCTCTTACTCCTTTTTGTACCAAATACATTTGTTAAATGATGAAAATATGAGTGATACTCTGATAATGCTGTTGTATTCTTTTGGCCCTATACATCTTATTTAACCACTGTTTCTTACCTCAATTTTAATCATTTCAGTTTCTCTGTCTTCCTTAATTATTCTATTAATCACTCTGTTTTCCTGCTAAGTTAAGAATTATATAATCTAATTAATAATCCCCTCTCTCTGGACTTGGCAGGCATTTGACTTCCTGGTTAATTGTTAATTATTAATTAATTGATAGCTCTACACAATCTCTGATGGGATATGAGTTGATTTATCAAAGAAAGTCAATTTACCACACAAAGCTTTCAAATGAGAATTACGTGATTCATTTCCAATAGAGACTTGCTACCTTCTGTTCATCTAATGAAGCTGAAGGTCCTTCAGATCATCACTTCAATACAGGTTTTCCAGATTATGGACAAGCAGGGGGAAATAAAGAGATGAAAAACTCGTTTAAACTGAAGACACATAAAACTGAATTCACCTGTTTTGTGTATTATTTAGGAATTGCAAACATGACATTTTCTCCCCTTTTTTAAAAATAAATACTTCATGGAAATTTATAGAACAATTGTTTTCTTACAGAGTAGAGTCCATTCAAATAGAAATCTACATATAATTTACTCATCAAGATGATACAGTCAATGTGTTTTTCTCCTCTATCCTTTCTTTGATTTTAAGACATACCAGCCCAAGTAGATGTGACGCATGCCAGGCCTGAAGGCATCAAAAGCATAGCACATTTTCTCACTAACCTTTTAATATAGATGGCATCCCTTAGTTTTGGCTTTTCCTATTCTATCTGCCCTACTTTGGGCTTCTGCACCATAATTATCCTCACATAAAATAATTAGTTTCAGCTGTACTGATCCCTCATATGAAAAAACTTCCTGGCTACTGTAAATCTTCATCAGCAAGACTAATTCCCTTATAAGTATGGAGCTTCTGTTCAGATTAAAGCACTGAGCAAAGATTAAACCCACTTACATGTATTCATTATTTTGACTTCTATATTCCAATCCTGGAGGCAGCTTTGGAAGGCTGTGACTATTTTGATAGCCTGCCATTATGTTGTTTTTATCCTCATGTACTTCAATGCTTAATCTGATTATTACTTATATCAGAACCAGTAAATGAACAGTTTTGCATTCATGCTTTTAGGACAACTTTTACAGCCTGATAACTCAGTCAATATTCATGATTTCTGTCTTCAGAACACTTTCTCAAATGCTTATTGAAGGAAAAGAAATGTAATGATAACGGTATAATTTCTTCTGAGACAAGAATTCTGAATATGTATGTTTAATACGTTAAGGTGGTGGATTCTGTGACTCCCATAACTCAAGAAGATTTAAGATGAAGCTCTCCAAGGAGTTCAACACCTTGCAGGACTGAAACTTCAGTGAGCATTTTTTGGCTGGCTGTGTTAGGCAATCTATTCTCTAACTTTTTCTGTTCTTCATGGTCTTCTTGTCTGGATTACCACACATTGCACTCTCATTTATCTTTTTTTTTTCTAGATAAGAGTCTATGTGTCTCAGAATATGTCTCCAGTAAATACATCTACTGACATAACCATGTCAGCGAAGACTGTGAAATTGTGTAATTTCTGAGGCCAACTGGAAAAGTGTTGGTATAAATATTGTTACAACAACAGAAGGGAGTTAATTTGACAGGTATATGGGGTTTGTGCTGTGATCTTTCTTGGCATTGTTACAATCATGCTGGATGTGCTGTCTTGGTATAGGTATTGTTATAATTCCTCACTTATAAATTGCAGTGCAGTCATTGCTCTGATGGTCCTGCCCAAACCCGACTGTGTCCACAGTCTGTCAGAAATTACTCTTTCAGTCAAAACAAAAGGCCCAGAGTGTTGTACAAGCCTGGCCCTCTGTAAAGCACCATTCTTTTGAAGTATGAAGACTTAGCAAAAAGTTTACTCTGTTCCCTGGCAGGAACTCTAAGTAGAACTCAAAAACTGTTGATACTGGAGTAAGACACTCCAGTAATTTACCAGCACAGGCTTGTCCAGCATATTACTTAGCACCATGAAATACAGGCATGTCATCTTATAGGCCTACGCTGCAGTAGTGATTTTGCAAAGGTCCCTGTTCAGTGCTGAGCTTTATCATAGCTTCTTGATGAGCATCTGTAAAAGTGAAATCTCTGGTAAATTAATATTAATATGTGAGTAATTATCTTTTGCAAATTATGATGAAACTTTCATGTATTCTCTAGCAAAACAAGGGTGTATACTTAGACCATTGTGAGCCTTCAGGCAGTTCTCTTTACCAGTGCAGTAGTGAAATGCTGCAGTTCTTTTCTAGCTGTTTTTTCCACTAAATGCTTTCTGCTGAGCAAAGCTCCTCTAAGCACAACACAATGTCATGAAATGGCTGGTAGAGTTTTTCAGCAGGTGATCCTGATACATCCAACAGTGGTGATTCCCTCACCAGGAAGGTCCCTTATTCCTAAAAGCCGCCTGAGCACTTGTTTTGTCAATGTGTCACAGCTGAACCCTTCCTGAATAATTCAGCATCCAGTGTATTTTATTATTTTCCTTTTGCTTTTATGGATTCTGTGCATAAGATACGACATGGTATTTAGTTGTTCCTTCTTCTATCTCCATTTCTAAAGCATTCCAATGTGATGTCTCAGAAAAGCCGTGTAAAGTCATGTGTTCCCTAACAGCACCTCACCATCCCTGTTTCTGCAGAAAAAACACCTGTCATATGGAGCTTGAAAGGTTAGTGGCTGAGGTTAAAGTATTTGTTAAAGATGATACTGTTGAAAACTCTTGCCAATTATATTTGCTTGAAGACATCCTTAGGAGCTGGATAAAGGCCTTTGATTCTAGTTGCATGTTGTATTTTCATTGACATCTCTTTAAGAAGAAATAAATTCACATAGTTGAAACTTTTGCACATTTAGTGTTAAATTTGGTTCTTTAAAACTGCCTGACTGCTGCAAGGGTATGTTGAGTTATATAAAGAAAAACTCACATAATGCAGGATATACAGGATATGGGATTACTGGTCTAGTGGCAACTGAGTCCTGATGGACATGTGATGGAAAGAAAATTCAAATTATTTCACTGAGTGTGAAGTAGAGTGTAAAAGCAGAGGCAAATAGAGCATGGCAGTATTCCAGAGGTTTGAGAAGAAATTTATATGTCCTAGTAGTGAAATGAACGGAATGACCCATGCTTTAGTAATGGTTTCCATAGTGTTATTATGAAACTATTGCTGTCAAGGAATAGAAAATGGGATGATGATGTGATAATTCTGTAAGACTGTATTCAACACCTTTTTTTTTTTTTTAATCTGAGCTTCACTTGTTCTTCTTTCATTGCTGCATCCATTGCAGTCTGAGTGGATAAATATGTGAATGATGCTATTGGATCTGATGAGTAAATAGAAGGGGCCATGTCACCAGCTTAAGTATTAGTCTAAGGCCCTGCTTTATTTTTAACTCAATTCCTGACATATGTTTTGGGCATGCCATTTAGCATTCTCCTAGATAATGCTTGAATATAGTGTGGGACAGTAGAGTGTTTTGAGTAGAACATTTACATGCAGACACTCTGTCTTGGAAAAGAAGTGTGTGTTGTGAGCCAGACTACAGTACTTAGTCTCAGAGACAGACAATGTTCTTTAGATGATTTTAGTTATTTGTAAAGATGCAGCTCTAGTGCCTCTTCTCAATTGCTATAATCTGTAGATGGAGATCTTGTCTTTTAAAATTAATGATAGGACGAAACAGAGGAAGCAGGTTTTACAAAAGAAGAGGTAAGTGATGTACAATTCTTCTCTCACCTATCTTTGTGGAAAGTTACAGGAAGAAGACATGAAATAACTTGTGGTTTATAAAGGTATGTAAGGTATATAAAGGTATATAGGGTCACAGAATACTGCAGATTGAAGGAGACTTCAGGTTCCATCCAAACAGGGCCACACGTGAAATCAGACCAGGTTGCTTTGAGCTTTATCCGTTCAGGTCTTAAAAATCTCTAAGGATCTGTTGAAGCAAGTCCAAAGGACGACCAAGTGGATTAGAAAGATGTAGCACCTCTCCTATGAGGAGGACAGGCTAAGAGGATTTGTTCAGTCTGGAAAAGAGGAAGCTTAGGGGTGACCTAATTGTGGCCTTCCAGTAACTGAAGGGACTCTATGAGAAAGATGGAGAGAGATCATTTACAAGGGTGTGTAGTGACAGAACAAGGGGGAATGGCTTCAAATTGAAAAAGAGTAAGTTTAGATTAGATATTAGGAAGACTTTTTTTACTATGTGGGTGGTGAGACATTGGAAGAAGTTGCCTAGAGAAATTGTGGATTCCCCATGTCTGGAAATGTTCAAGGCCAGGTTGGATGTGGCTTTGAACAACCTAGTCTAGTGGAAGGTGTCCTTGCCCTTGGCTGGTGGGTTGGAACTAGATGATGTTTAAGGTCACTTCTAATCCAAACCATTCTGTGATTCCATGGTTCTATGTAGACTACGTAGTCCATCTGGGTGTCCTGCTCCATTGCTTGACTGTCCTTATGGTGAAAATTATTCTTCTTATATCTGGTCTGAATCTCTCGTTTCATTTTATAATCATTGTGTCTCATCTTCCACCAATGAACTATTGACAACAACCTGTCTCTATCTTCTTCATAACCTTCCTATGGGTAGTGGTAGACTGCAGGTAGATCTCCCCAAAAGCTCTCTCATTTCCAGGCTTTAAAAGCTCCTGCATCCTCTTCTCCCAGAGTGAGTGCTCCAGCCCCTGACCACCTGAGTGGCCCTGTGTTAAAATTCCCCCAGTTTGTCAGTGTCTTTCTTGGACAGGAGAATACAAAACAAGACAGAGCACATAATGCTGTCTAATGATTGCTAAATAGGCTGAAATAAGTACTACCCGTGTTTACTGACTGTGTTCCGATCATACAGCCCAGGATGCTGTGGCCCTATTTCACTGCCAGGGCACACCATGGACTCATGTTAAAGTCACTGTTTGCTCTTTTGCATCCTTACGCTTGAAAGTTATAAAGTCAAGGATTTGAAAGGTAGAAAAAGAACATTTATGATACCAGGGAAAACAATTCAGCTTCATTCAGTGTCCCATGCATATACAGAATGCCTGAGGGGGGGAAAGAAAAAAAGAGGAGAAAAGGAATGAAATAATCTTATTTTCAAAGATAGTGCCATTGTATATACGGACGAGATGTCTAGGTTAAGTTCGCTCAGGCAACCATAAATCATCTGGCAGAAATAATTTTTCAGTCTGAAGCTCTCTCTTTTGTTGCTAAGTTATCATGCAATTTTGCACTGCAATTTAAAAAGTGATATCTTCCTGTGCAGAACAGTAGCTACTTGCCCTATGTGCTTGAACTTCATTCCCAAATGTGAGATAATGAAAGACATTTAACATATAAGAAGGGAGATGGGGAGCAGCTTCTTAGTCTGGAAGTTTGGGAAGGTTGGCATAGCTCAGATTTCCCTACTCCTTTTGAAGGCATTTTGCCTTCAAAAGAGGTAGTTCTTGGTGACAAAACTGGGCAAGTAGTTAGGGCCCCAAGCATATCTTTAAAATAATTTGGTTGAAGATTTTTTGTACTCTTGCAAGTGAGAGAAAAGGAAATGAACACAGATATAGGTATTAGGAATATCACTGGAGGTAAGAGAAGGCATTTTCTAAAACACAGGGAGTTTCTTTCTCCTCAAAAATGGATGCAGATGTACTTTGATAATGTGTGCAAGAAGTAGAAGAATAGCAAGCAATATATTTTTGGGAAAAGCACTAGCAGTCTAATTTCTAGCACCAAAAAAACCCCAAAACAAACTTTGTGCCACTGAATGACAAATTTTAGCTCAGTTTGCACTTGAGTGATAATGGAATATGGCTTATATTTGATGACAGAGATTTAAAAAGCCACTAAAGGAACCTACATTATTTCCAGATCCTGGCTAGAGAATTCAGTATTCAAATCCCCTGAAGGGAGTTCATTTTGATATGACCTGAACTGATGAATTTTGGATTCTTTTTTGTCCATCTTATTTTGAAAACTGATTAATTTTATGCTTTGATATTGTCACTGTATTTTTGTCCTATCGACTTCCTCCTTTTCCGGCTTTTTTCTCCCCTTTTGATTGCATACCCCATACTACTCAGTGTAAGATAGTTTTCTCGGCTGCATTTCTTGGGGGGAGACTATTCACTGTGGAACATTTTTAAAATATACATTACATTCTTGTTGACATGTGAGCTGATAAGCGTTGCTTATAATCAGAGCTGTCTGATTTAGAAAAAAGTCGTGTGACACATTGCCCTTGACTGTGGTGGGTTAATGGTGCTATCAGTTAATGGTACTTGTCAGTGAAGGCAGTCCTAAGGATTTGTAAGAGATGCAGCTGACCAAGAATGAAGGTCAAAACAAAAATGTGTATGGAAGTACTTGGAAGAGAAACCATGTTTTTGTCTTGGGAAAAGAAACAAGCAGTTTAGGAGAAAATTGAATAAATCTTCCTTAATGTCCTGAGAGAGCTTCTAAGATGTTTTACTTAGAAAAATACATCAAATCTGATCTTTTTTTGTTTTCAAGTATAAAGAAAATTAACAATAGGAAGGACATTCTGTTATCTATAAGAATCTGAGTGTATGGTACATAGGGTTTATGTTCTAAAATATTTGAGATGTATTTAGCTGTTTTATTCCTTTAATTGTTGTAGAATATGCAGGGTTCAGCTTGGATAATATGAATCCTGTGGCATAACATTTCTCATTGTTCTCCATGCAGAGTAATTGGACATGCTGTCCATTGCTGCAAGCTGTGGCTGTGAGTCCCCTGACAACATGGGCCAGCTCTGTCCCTGGAGTAACACTGCTGAAACTAATACAATTAGATGTTGGGTGAGCCTTTCCACTGTGTGCAGCCCATACAATTACTTCAAAGGTGATAAGGACTTAATTAACTGTCTGTGAATTTTCGGCATAGTTTCTCTTTCGCTTCCAATAGCTTTTCTGCTGATTGTTAACATACATAAACATTGACCATGTAACGCCAAACTCTTTGTCTTTTTCTCTTTGTTGCATGACATCCCTTTAAATAGCTAAAGCAGAAAATCATATATCATTGCAACTAGTGTGATCTCTTTGTCCTTTTGTTCCCTTTCTCACACATTTTGGTACATTCTGTCATCCAACAGAGAAGTGTGAGGCATAAGCACTTTCTTTAGCCTTGATAGGAGAACAAGTAATACCCATTAACATTAAAGGGATTTCAACATATGGCTTGAAGTTTCTCCAGAGCTACTATATAAATTTAATTGAAGTCATCATTAATAGTGACTCTTTCTTTCACCTGAAACCTTGAGTTAAAACAGCAGAGCCTTCTCTTTGAATGTATGGTTTTTGCAGATGTATATGTTTCAACTGTCTTTTAAATAATTTCTCCCTGATGAAAAAAATACAAGTTGGAGGGAATGGGACAATTTAATCAGTGAAAAAAATACATATCATACTTTTGAGCTTGTGTGAGGACTGTGTGGCACCCTGGGTAGTCAGCAATTTGACTGAGGGATTTAACTGCAATGATTTTAAACTGCACTGTTCCCACTTGTCTTCTCTGCCCTTCTGCCAGACACCTCTATCTTCTTGGTAGAAGGAGAAGAGGCAATTTGCCTGTTGCTCATGGGCACTGTTGGGCTGGGATGTGTCCTGGTCCTTCTAGGATGCAGTCACATCTTCTGCCTCTTTCAGAGTTCAGAGCAGTGTAGATAGAAGCAAGAACAGCTAAGGGATTTGCCAGAGTTCTTTGATTTACATTTCTGATAGTAAAGAAAAAGGAGTGTTCTTAATTTGGGTAAGCCAATCTGAGCTAGGTGACTTAAGTAAAACCAGCAGAGTAGATAATAAAGTTAAAAGTAGAAGTGTTAAAATTTATAGGGGTGTTTGGGAAAAAAAAATGTAGGCTGCCAGCTGAAATTAAAGCTAAATTGACCTTGTTTTCATTGCTCTTTTAGTGATTGCTAGTTTACTTGGGTTATTCAGAGGCTGAAAACTATTCGGGTTAAGACTGAGAAAGTCTTGTTTTAATGTACACATACATTTGAAGAATTGAATTTGCTTAGTTTATGATGCTAAAGATTGCCCTTTTCATAAAAAATCTGACTAACATTGTATAAGCATCTCTAGCAGTAGAAAATGTGTAATATGAAAAAGGTCTTTAAAACAGCAGATAAGAGCTCATAGTAGAAAGCTGAGGCAAACAATTCAGATTAGAGGAATAATTTTAAAGATAGGGTGTAACTACTGGAACAAAGTGCTGTGAGAACTGATAGATTTTCAGTTTCCATGTCTTCAAAATTGGATTTTGACCTGGGAGATAAATTTTAGCCCAATGGAAGTAATGTTTTACTCAAGTGTGAGTTGCAGACCAAATTTTTCATTAAAATAAGATAATTGGGTAAAATTTAAAGGCCTAGTATGTAGAGAAATTCACAGCAGATCATCTGATGGGTTATTCTGATATCAGCATCTGTATATGTGTCGAACTACTTAGAAAGTGGAGCAAAGCAATGAGATAGCATTTACAATTTTATGAATAAACACCTCTCATGTTATGATAAGCCTCTCTATGTATGTGCAGCTGGTCTCTTTCTAATCTCATTTACACCCATTAAATGAACCTGATTTACCCTCTGGTGAAACCGGTGAAAACCCTGTTATTCCATGCTGATTTTAATAGCAGCTACCACCCTATTGATGTTGTTGATATAATATTGCAAATCAGATAGGCAGGGGGCAGTTGGTATTAGTAGTTTTCAAGTAACACTTCCAGGAAGGCAATCTCAGTATAAAGTAGGGAGTTTTCACACCATGATGAAGACAGAGCAATCAATACTTACACTTGCTTGCTGGTACTTTACTCTCACTGTTCAATATTTCTGAATTTTCATAAGTCTCTGGCTCATCCAAGATTATACTTATCAGTAATGCCACCACTCCAGCTAGTGTTTCATTTTCAACTTTTCAGGATTGTTGGAGTTGATGTTTTCTTTTTAATTTTTACAAAAGGTATATTTCATCTGATTTTATCCACTGTACCATGTAGTGTGCTGCTACTGCCTGGCAAGGCACATAGTTGGCTCCTAGATGTGCTCTCTCATCTCCAGTGACATTCTTGTCATGAAGAAAACATCCCTCAGTGGACAGATCCTTTTAGTTTCAGTTCCAGAGCATCACTGGTTGATACATCACAGCTCTGCCTTGGATCCCAGCTGGTGACGAGGCTGGGTGCTGAAGCTCTCACTTGACTGTAACACTTGCACAGCATGTTGTATGGTATATCATAGGCTCAAATGTGTAGAATGATCTTTTTTATTTACAAATAATAACCAAGCTTGGAAATGTAGTATTTCTAGTTGAATAGAAATTCAACTTCCTTCTCCTTGCTTCTCCTTTTAATTGGGTTGTGTGGTAATAAATCTGACACTTCTAGTGATTTCTAACCAATTTGTGTCACGTTTTCTGAGCTGAAGTTCATGTAAACTTTAACTGTTTAAGAAACAAGTCCATCCTGATATTACAAACATTTTTCAAAATGAATCTCCTATTTTCTGAGAGTCTCTCTTAAAAATCTGATGTTCTAATTTTCATAGTATATTGCTTTTTCAACTTATTCTGAAGTTCATGAATTAGGGACATGAAAGACCACAATTACATCTTATTTATCAGAGAGCTATATTGAGAAAAGGAAAAGATATACTTAGGTATACAAAAGTGCCATCAGCTCACAAAAGCATGGGCCATGCCTCAGGCCAAAATAGGACAGCAGTACAGATACACCTTGTTGTGATTGCAGATTTTGGGAAATACTTGCAAGTGAGCTCTGGTCAATGAAGTCTGTGGAACTCAGCATGCTCATCAGGTTTTGTGCCTGTTTCTGTTCAAGCTACAAATAGAATCTTGTCTGACTAGAGTCTGCCTTTCTACCTTGGTCCTAAACCTTTTTTTCCCCTTCACTTAGCTTTGTGCTTGAAAGAAAAAAGACAAAAGGGTAAACCTGATGGCACATTTTTAAAATAAAGGCTTTAAATTAGGAAGGAATTGTGCTGTCATTGAACAAAATTCTATTTCTGAAACAATAACTAAGTGGAGAGGCATCAAGTAAGTATTTCAACCTTCCTTGCCTCAGTTTAACTTTAAAGTATGATAATTCTTTAGAACAACAGTTATTTTAAAGGATTTTTTATAGCAGTTTTATATGATAAGGTGTTTTCTTGCCCATAGTGAACATCAAAATAAGTAAAAAATACTGAACGAGTTACCTTATCTACAAGTCACTGATCTAAATGGTGCCAATGGATGATGGTAACGTTATATTTTTGTCATTACTGAATCTTCAAAAAGCTTGTACAGCAATGAGAACTGTGGCTTTGCTGCTAGTTACCTAACAGGAAGTGTATGAATAGGCTGCCTCATTTTGTGTGGCCACAACACAGATTTCAGGAGCAATCACTTTTTTTCCCCCTTGAATATGTCAAGCAGCAATTGAGTTGTGCATTCATATGTTCATATTACCATATATCATGGTCCACATCATCATATAATTTAATAATTAACACCTTTTTAATATAAAAATAGAGATATGTATCTTGACCAAAGCTGTTTCTTTTGAGCAGCCTCAAGGACAGCCTTGTATTGGTTGAGCAGGGTTTTTCTATGTCTGTTTAGTAATAGCTAATTAAGCCTTTCCACAAATGTCACCAGTTCTGCAATTCTGAACCCTCCTAAAGAAAAAAATGTATTTTTTAAAAGAAGTAAATACCAGGATGTTGTTTTGAGTGGCTGCTTTCCAATATTTTGCTGTTTCTGCATTGAGTTTTAAAACTACAGATTGTTTTCTCAAAGAACCAACAGTCCTTGGAGTGACTGGTTTTATAACAGAATGGCACAAAGTATCTTTTAGGTCTTGCTAGTTTTTCTGACTTGCTGGTGTTGTTGAAATCTGCTGAAATGCTAATAACTAGTTAATTGACTTAGCTTCTTTGTCAGCTGATGCACTCAGTCTTTACCAATGAGCTTCATTCAAAATGAGAACTGTAATACTGGGAAAAAAATACAGATTATTTCAACAATTGGTTATGGTGACTAAAATGATTTAAAATGGCTGTTCTTGCTTCCTCATGCACAGCAATCTCACAGTAGGACTTAATGAATAGATGTGAAAACACGCTGTACTTGCTGCAGGAGTAACTCTGGACAGGCTGCCAAAAATTTTTGGCAGAAAAAGTCTTAGTCTTTCATATAGGTCAAAAGTCAATTCTATTGAACATTGTAACACATTGCAAAAAGCTGCTGCCCTTTAAAATTTCTATTGAAGGACCCTGTTGCCTTAGACATTTTAATGGTCTGAATAAGTGAGTAATGGCATCATAATTAATTACCTCTTATGTAAGGTATTTCAGCCAGAGATTTCAAAGTCATGGTTATGTCAGAACCCAAGTACATTAAACCCCAATGTGGATTCTTTCTTTGAGAAGTAAAGTAGTTTGAAATTACCAAGGCTTAAACTAAGAAGGATTGAACAGTAGAGAATCAAGGCCACTTTATTTCTCTCTGAGAGCACTGGGAGAAGTATGTAATGCATTTTAGCTTGTGCTCTTTAACTGCATACCTGCAGTGAACATATTTTAACATTCCTGAATGCTTTGTGGGACAAAGAAGCAGAACAGTGTCTCAAAGTAGGGAGCCCACTTCTCTTTCATCTGCAGATAATTCTGTAACAAATTGTAGAAAGTAAGCAGTTTGCATTCACTTTTGGTAGATTATCTTTTTTACACTGTCATAAAGAGGTTCTATGATTTAAGAACTGTGAGTTTCAGAGCTCTAACAGCAGTACGCTCAGAAGGCTTGCTCATGAAAGATTAACTTAACCCGTTATTAATGCTTTTGTAGAATCATTAACAATGTGATATTAATGAGAAAATATTGAAATGTCATATTAGTGAGTGAAGCAGAATGGGATACACGATATATGAAATCAAAAATTTCTGATATAGTCAAAAAGTGTTCTTATGTTCACTTCAGTGGTGTCTGCTTTTATTCAACGTAGTAAGTTAAAAGGAGCTAAGACTGTAACTCCTGTAAAATATCTTAATTAAAATAAATAAATACATACATACATAAAGTACTGAAAAAGACCCTCTAACAATGAATAGTAAGTGCCAGCATCAAAATAACACTTTACACATCATAAGAGGATCCATAAATCCCTAAAAATTAGGTGAGAATTCATATCTCATCTTCGTATCTTATTTCTACTTCTATTTTTCCTTCCGAGAGCAGAAATGAGTCAAGTACAAGAAACAAAACAGAGACACATTCTTCACTCAGAATACTTAGTTTACAACCTAAAAAGTTTTTTTATCTCCAGAACACAGGAGTCTATGAATGTCTGTGCTCAGTAGGCCCTGGCTTAATGCCAGGTGCATACCAAACCTGCTCTGCCTTTCCCCTCTTCAGCTGGACAGGGGAGGATGACTCACCAGTTACCATCACAGACAAAACAGACTTGACTCAGGGAAATTAGTTTAAGTTATTATCAATCAATAAGAATGGGATAGTGAGAAATAAAGCCAAATATTGAAAACATCTTCCCCTCACCCCTTCCTTCTTTCTAGCCTTACTTTTACTGAAAAATTCTCTACCTGTTCACCCCCCCAGTGGTGCAAGGGGAGAGGGAATTTGGGTTCTGGTAATTTCATCACACACACTGTCTCTTCTGCTCCTTCCTCCTCAGGGGGCAGATTCTTCACACTCTTCCCCTGCCACAGCATGTTGTCCCTCCCACGGGATACATTCGTCCATGAACTTCTCCAATGTGAGTCCTTCTCACAGGCTGCAGTTCTTCATCAACTGCTGCAGCGCGGGTCCCTTCCATGGGGTCACAAGTCCTGCCAGCAAATCTGCTCCAGTGTGGGCTCCTCTCCACAGGTCTACAGGTCCTGCCAGGAGCCAGCTCCAGCACAGGCTTCCCACTGGGTCACAGCTTCCATCCTATTCCATCATGGGGTCCTCTGTAGACTGCAGGTGGATCTCTGCATCCCCTTTGTCCTCCATGGGCTGCATGGGCACAGCTATCTTACCATGGTCTTCACCACAAGCTGCAGGAAAATCTCTGTGCTCTCCTCCCCTTCCTTCTGCACTGACCTTGGTATCTGCAGAGCTGTTTTAACTCCTCTCTCTGCTGTTGTTCAAGGTTTTTTCCCCTCTTGTTAACTATGTAATCCCCTCTTGTTAACTGTGTTTTCCCAGCCACTGTTGCTGATGGGCTCAGTCTGGGCAGCAGTGGATCTGTATTGGAGCCATCTGGCATTGTCTCCATTGGACAGAGGGGAAGCTTCTGACATCTTCTCGGAGAAGTCAGCCCTGTAGCACCTTCTCTACCAAAACCTTGCCATGCAAATCCAATAGAATGCAGAACATGTCTTTTGTAAGGAAAGCATATTTTTGAAGAAAACACGTTTCTGTGAATACAGGGTTATCCAAGCTTCCCCCACATACTGCTGCAAGACATAGCTTATCTCAGTTTTCTCCATGAAAATTGTTTCCAGCTACTGCCAGTTATCTCTTGGCAGTATTTATGATACTGTGGTGATTTTAAAAGGCTGACACAATGCGTACTATTATGTTTCTCTCTGTCCTACTGTATAGAGACACAATTTTCATATTTTCAGGGAGTATTTTAAGCTTACACATGGCATGTCTGACTTCCTGAAACAGATTGTTTGGCTTCCTTTCTATCTAAACCAGCAGGGTAACATTAAATCATTGAGTTTTCATGAAAGTAAAGCCTAGGTATAACTTGAGCATGTTTAAGTAGACACTGATGACTAAAACATTATAGTCCCATTTAAGGGACTATAACCCATAAGGGTTATAGC
This sequence comes from Climacteris rufus, assembly GCA_013398175.1. NCBI lineage: Eukaryota > Metazoa > Chordata > Aves > Passeriformes > Climacteridae > Climacteris > Climacteris rufus. The sequence continues at coordinate 742,291 of VZRZ01000655.1, forward strand.
TTATTTTAAAGAAAAAGAAGTTTATCTCTTCTGATTTTTTCCCACTCTAAAATGTCTTCATTTCAGATGCTAAATATCTATAAATCACATTAAGCTCAGCCATGGATATTCTGTTCTGAACACCATTTTCACCAGCATAGAAGATCTCCTCAAGAAACAGAAACCCTACATTTGAAGACAGTTACAGCATGTTTTTCGCAGCTGGTAATGTGTTAAAAATGCATCCTCCAATATGATCCTATGAGAATTTATGGCAAGTGAATTTAGAAGTGCTTCTAAAATAATTACCACAGGGGGTTTCAGATATGCTAGTGTTTAAGACTTTCACTGTCCTGTGTGAAGTTTGCAGTCCTGAGAAGATGCTGAAGGGATGGGAAGGAAAATCATAATTTGTGTAGTTCCAACTGAAAACTTACCTGAAGACAACAGTATTAATAATTTAAACCTACTTACTCTTCCAGAATTTGCATGACTGAATGTCTGTTGTTTAAGAACAGAAATTAGTATTTTTTGTGAGATGTGTTCACAATTGCTCTATTTTGCTAAGAAAACACCAGCAGCCTCCTTATCAATACTGTATGTGTGTTTTGCCTACTTGACTCCATCTCTCTGTTTCTTCTAAGTGCTAGTTAAGGTCATGTTCAGGACTCATCTTTCCTGACATATACACCAATAGATAGAGTGAATAGAGGAGCTAGGGTTACAATATTGGTAACACCCCTTTTTTCTTTAAGTGTATTCCGAATTATGATACAAAACTTACTGCAAGCACAAACTTCATACTCATGTAGCCTTTCTTCTAAATTATACTTGTGTGCAGCAGAGCAGAAAGCAAAGTCAGTAGTTTAGCAAAAGGACATTCAATTAAGCATGAATGTTATCTGGTCTCTGTCAATCTGAATCATGAACAAAACTGTTCCACCACACAGTAAAAAGTTGTTTTCAGACTTTTTGAGAAACTCAAAATTGATGGTTTTGTTCCTGTCTTAGAACATGAAAACACTGGGGTAAATTATTGTTTAGGTTACAGAGGAGAAAAAAGACACAGGCTCCTCTTAGTTTTATATTTGTTTCTACTTTAATTCTTCCTTTTACAAATGTCATGCTGCAATTAAATAAGAAGTACTTTGCTTGGGAAGTTCTGCTGAATTACTAAAGAAGTACAACAGGATCGTCATCAGCGATTGTCCCACAACATCCTGATCATCTCAGAAGACTTTGGCAAATAATCTTTGATATATTACACTAAGTAAAAATGTTGATGTTTACAAAAATATTAGGTATCTAAGAACTTCACTATGGCAGATACTGACTGCTACTGCCATGTTTTGTTACTCTTGTGGAAGAGCATAAAGATCCTTCTGATCCTTATGCTCAAAGTACTATAAGCTTTACCTTTTTGCTCCAAGTTCTTCACACTTGAAGTTCAGCTACAACAGGTAAAGTAAAATAAGCAACAGGTATCAGTAAAATAAAGCATAAAATCATATTAGCAAATTCAGGATAGAGGGCCTTCTTACAAGATGTTTCGTGTTCAGTCTCGTTCCATTGAGATCAATGAATACAAACATTGTTTTTATGATGAAAAAGAAAAACTTTTTCTTCCCCTCGGCTTTCCCAAAGCAGTGATGTTGAAGTTCAGTTTGCTGAATGATGTGAGAAATGTACAGGCTTCTTTTTGTGTTCACTTTAATTAAAGTGTGTTGCAACCTTGCATGCTACAATGATGAACATGTTACGAAATATGGATGTTTGGGGGTTGTAGGTTTCCAGTAAATCCGACTTTATTCTAAGCCCTGAACTTGTAGCCTTTGTGCTAGGCTGAGTAACAAAAACATCTGCTAGTGTGAGCAATAATAATTTCTGTTTTACCAAAACTAAAGACAGAGGTCTGGTTACACTAAATCAGGAACTAAATCAAGTTGTCTTGCACTTGCCACACATCAATCAAAAGCTTTTTGTGGTTTGTAAAGGAAGTATTTTTTGTTTTTCTTATAAACCAAGTCATTGTTATTGGTCTTCTGTAATTCTTCATTTGTATGGATTTCAGAAATCCCAGAATAATATGTATAAGGCTTGTCTTGAAATTTTAGTCAGCCTCTGGTAGGAAGCAGTAAAAACCTGATGTAGAGAAAGGGTTCCATTACTTTGATAATTATTAAAGACCTCTGGTGAAATATGAGCACATCCAGTTGTGCAGGATATTTACTGACACTTCAGTCCAGCTTGGTCATTGCAGGTTATCACTCTTATAAGGAAGCCCAATGAATAAATACATTCTATAGGCATGTGTGTGATAATGGAATTATTAGCTAAGAATAAAATATGAAAATAAAAATGGAGGAGCTGTGGGTTTAGTGAGGAGGCGTTGAGAAAAGTTTTAGACTGCTTAGACACCTCTTCATGGAGGGATTGGAAGGAAAATTAGTCACTGGGTTTCCTCTGTAGGAGGGAAAATAGAAATCCGTGAATGAGATAATCTAAGTGGAGGCATGTGAGGAGCTCTGCAGGCAAGGACAAAAAGCAATTTTTTAAACTCTCAAACACCAGACAGTGTACCTTAGCCGGTAGAACCTTCTGAAAACTTGAGGAGATAGCTGAACATTTGGGGGGATTTAGTAAGTTAAACTTGTAGAAGAGAAGGGCTAATTTGAGAATTGAAACAGATGATTTCTGATGCCCACCAACCTGTGATCAAAGGAAGAATGGTTCTCCTGTAAGGTATGTTTATGACTGTCAGGAAAATAAAAACTTTCCTTAGGTGATGATAGCTTGTAGTAATGTCTGTTTAGAGTAGTGTTGTCCCTCTTACACTCTTTATTCAGACGAAACTGGATCTGTTTGTACTTAGTAGTTAACCTAAGTTGTTATCCTTTTGTGTAGAATGGATTGAAGGTCACTGACATACCTGACTCACCAAAGAATGGCACAACACTTTATTTTCTTGAAAACTTCTTTAAACTGCTTTATTTTCTTGAAAAACCTTCTTGAACAGTAAAACAATAAACAGGCTCTTTGCTTGATTAAAAAAAAAAGTTGCATAAAAACTAGTAGAGTGTAGGGTAGATAAAGTATAGGTAATGCTGTCTGGTAGTTGAAGAAATAATAGGTAAGTTTAGAAATGGCCACACTATAAATGAGCAAATTCTGATCACTATAAAACAATTTTTGTTGGATTGAAGTGGACAGTTTTGAACTGCTCAAGCTAGCCAACTGTGCCAGCTGAAATAAAGACTGAAATATTTTAGATGCGTCTTGAATTTAAACTTTGCCAAAAATAAAAATACCAAGAAGAAACCAGCTGGGATGTATGACCTGTACATCAGGTATGCCTTGCAAGCTTAAGATGTTTTTTCTACAAGACCTGCACTTAATTTTTTTTTTGCTTTGACTTAACGTGTCCATCTCTGTCAAAGCTGTCTACCCATTTGACATAACCTTGCCTCTGATGTATTGGAGGAGCAGACAGCACAGCAGATGATGAGAGTTTCTGCATATTCCCTTAATACGTATCACATTAAAACTCAAGAACTCATGGGCAACTGCCGAAACTACATGCTTGTCCCTGCTGGATCAAAGAGCACATGCAGTTTCCTGGCATTGCTCATTCATTTAAAAGAGCAGCATCAGTTTCTACTGACAACAGACTAGGTACCTTTTGCTACTCTGTTATTAGTTCATGTGAATGGAATGCTTCAAAATAAATTAGTAACTTAGCAGTAATTTTTAAAAAGCTCCTTAGCATGTTGTGTAATGGTACGAAGACAAATAAAATAAAATGGTAGTGATTTATGTGAATTTACTTGCAAAAAAGAAATAGTTAAATGAACTATTATACTTTTTTTTAAAAGTGTTTGAAAAAATTCAACTAATTGCCCATTCATCCTATCTCGTTATTTTTCAGTTTTATGGAGCTTGTATTCTATGTCTCTAATCAAGATGATGTTCATAGATGCTGAAAAATGTCTAGAGCATTTCTATCTCAGATCAAATAGGAGGAAGAATATGAAATAATTCTCAAAAGGCTTGTGAAATTTCTGGCTCAATTTTTAAGCCATATGTTTTCATATGTTTGGATGAACAGTTGGAATTCTGAGTGCCTAGACAAACTAAATATAGTTCTGAACCTTTCTGCAGTTCATTTTCACAGAACCAGTATTTGCCCCATGGTGTAATCCGTGTTTTAATCTTATAAAAATGTGGAAAGCTGTTTTTTTTCCTAGGCTTAAAAAGATAATTTCAACCCGCAGAAAACAAAAAATCTAATGTCTTAGGTGGAAGAAGAAATACATGAGGAAGAAAAAGTGGCTTGCAGAGGGGCATTGCATAAAGAATAAATATATGCTTAAGCAAACAAATAAAGCTAACTGTAATGTTTATATTTAGCATCCACATAATAATGGAAACAGTGGTATTTTTAAAGATGTAAGTTTGCCACTTTATTCACACAGCATAAAAATTCCATATAATCAGCTCTTCATGTTTATGAATATCTCACTTCTACTTTACAGATAAAAGACTTACACATCATCATTGGGGAATTAGTCCTTACTTACAAAAAAGCTGTTTATAAAACTACAAAAACTATATGTAGCATTTCTTCACTACTGAGTCTGATTTCAGCAAGGTCTGTTGCTTGTTCCTGGCATTTTAAATGTGTCACTGTTCCTCATGTTATTTTTGTCAATGGCAAATGGTGCCCATTACTAGAAAAATAATATTTTTAATTTGGGAGTGTTTGTTATAGTATCCTAATTTTTGAAAATTTCTGCCAGACACATACTTCTCATTTAAATAGAGATGGTAGAAAAGCTGTATTTTCCCATTCTTTCCTTCATCCCTTATGCAACTTTCTTATCTTCTGTTTTTTTGTCTTAGTCCAGACATTGTTTATCTGCCTGCTTCTTATTCCCTTTAGGGTGCTATGCGTATCTCCAGATGTTTTGGAGATCAGGTCTTCGTTGCCTTCACACTAGCACTATGGTTTTTGATGAAGGTGCTCTGAAGTCTCAGAGAAGATGACTTCAGTGAATGGAAGCAGGTCCTTACATCACTGCAGCACAAATAATAATCGTAGCTCAAAAAGTGAAATTGGAATCTGTCTAAGGCTGAAATTGCACTTGTGCCTCACTTTTATTTACAAGCAATACTTCCATTTCTTATACTTTATGAAATAAGATTTTAGTAATCCAAATGTTCTATATGGAACATTACTATGTAATCCACACTTATGACCTTCTCTATATTTCATGTGTCATAAACAGCTCTACTCTTTTTCTATAAATCAGTGAAACTGCAAATAGGGTTGAAGAAAAATGGGTAGCTTGTCTAATTACAGAACACTAGGAAGATCAGAATAGAGCAGCTCTTTAAATGGACAGACATAATGCTTAAACCCTGATTGTAACAAGGAAGCATGGCACACATTTGCCCTTTCCTTGTGGCAATCACTGTTAAGAGAGATGAGAAATTGCAGAACCATCATCCATTCTCATTAAAATGTGCAAACTTCTATATACTTCCTGTGAGTGCAGTATTCATGTACACTTACAAATCACTACATCAACCACTTTTTTAACGTTTGAATGCCAAGTTCAGTAAAGAGATAACTTATTTGAATATGACAAAAAGATGATCATTAAAGAACAACTTTAAGGACATACATTTTCTTATTTTCCCACTTAAAATCTGATTTTCCTGAGAACGATGAGCTGCAGTTTTGTAGAAGATTCGCTGTTACAGAACTGTAATGGGAAACCGCAATTCTGTGATATTTAATGCTTAGATTGTGATAAAACAAAGAATAGGATTTTGAAATTGGACTATTACCCAAGCTCAGGAATTTCTTGTGGATTGAAGTAGCACCCTGAAAATGAGAGACTGGTCTTGGGAAAACCTCCAGGGTACTTCCCGGGTTAGAATTTCTCATGCTTCCTTTCCTCTGGTGCAGCAGAGTTTGTTTTTTCCTTGCAGAAAATCAAGTAATCCCTTGGATTCCATATGGGACCTCAGCAAAGATTCAGTTTTTTTGCAGTCTTGGAGTAACAGTGACTTGAAATGCTTTTTTGTCTAACTGTAAACCTCTGTCTGCTCTGTGTTTGCAAAAAAAGACAAGTGTGGCTGTTCCAGCTGGCTTCCTCGTGTAAGCAACTTGGGTAGGAATGGTGCTGTTTAAGTGGAGGGATGCTTAATAAGGCCTCCAATGTGCATGTTAAAAAGATTTCTGGAGGCCTATGGTCTAAGCACATGACAAGTATGAATAAAAATGGGAGAAATAAACAGTGGCAGAGGGAACATATAAGGTGAATTTGTAGTGCCATTTTCCTATCTTACAGGTTAATAGTAATCTTAGGTTCTTATTTCTGATAAAGGTCTACTTTATTAGCTCATAACTGCAACAGAACAAACAGCTTAGACTCTCTCCCTTTGTGGTTCCATTTCTTCTTCCCATCTGTTCAATTGGCTATTGCTTTTTCTGTAATGGATCCTCTGCAGTATTATAGTTCATAGTTATGTGAAGCAAATGAAAGACATTATGAAAATGGCAAAACAATGAACATCTCTCCTAGCTTAAACAGAGTTTTAGCCTTTCCTATATGACATGAATAAACTTACTTTACTTCAGTCTTTTTTGATGCATGAAAGTTATGGTACGGTATAGGAATTAAAATTTAAAAATGAAGAACAGAAAGATTTTTTGGATCAGTGTTGTACTCTGAGTTATGAATGCTTTGGGTATAGTGAAAACTTTTAAAACTTCTGTTCTTATGACATTGTCTAGACATTTATTTCTGAAAATACCACACTTGAAGTACTCTCTCTTCATGTTATCAAACAATATTAAAATACTGGGGGCTTATAAGTAATTCCAAAGAAATAATGTTTTTTTCTATGTGAAATAAAATTTCATTGTGATAATTCTATAATATTGTAATTTACAAAAAAGTGCATCTCACTGAGGTACATTTTATTGAAGAGTAAAGTGTAACGAATCGCGTTTCTATGTGATTTTTTTAATGGTGGAACTATTTAGCTTATGGTTGTGACACTGTGTGTGGGAACAGGACGTGTCTTGCATTTGATCTGTGCTGTATGTCCAGAGTTAATCTATTGGTCAGATACTTCTTTCATAGAGGCTAAACAATGTTGAATTATTTCATATTTGCCATAGGCTGGAATAAGGCAGTTGACTTTTGAGGGTTCCTTATCTTGTTAGGTTGTGTGAGACCTCAAGACATCCTCATGTGGTACGGCAGTGATTGTTTATGTCAATGATGCCAGACCCTGTGTGAGTTCCCAGGTCTCCAAGACAAAATAATGTAGAAGAAAGAGCAGAACACAGTGCAAAGAAACCTTTGGTGAGATAAGGAGGCAGAACAATAAATCTTGAGATTTATAGCTGGGACAGAAGTGCCTGGCCTTTCTGTAGTGCTCCCTTCCTCATCTTCATCTTCGTCTTTGTCTTCCTTTTCCTTTTCCTCTTCCAGTGAATTCACTAAGTTTATGATCATGCAGGTTCCCTCCTATGAGGTAAATTGTGCTGCTGTCTACAAAGATGTACCTGTTTGCATTTAATGCCTTGCAAATACTGAGCAGTAGTTGTGATGTATTATAGCTACTTAGTAGTTTATCTCCATATGCCATAACTAGATGTCCAGGCAAAGATGGAAAAGAAGTTCATGCAAATATATATTCATATGATATGATGGCATATTCTTTCACTAGAAACCTCTTCCTTTTTTCTCTAGGAACCTTATATGGCAACCCTCCCTCCAAAAATGCATATGCCTACCACTGTACTCAGTGAAGTGAAGTAGAATAAGTATCAAGTTGTAATTGACTGATATGTTGAACATATTAACTGAAATGGCAGAAAACCAACAATCTGTTGAGGCAGAGCAGTATACTCCAGTAATGAGTTACACACTTTAAATTTGCTGTATGGCAATGTATTATTAATTAGACATTTATAATAAATGCATACCATCAAATTTATATCAGCTAATCATATAAATGTAATTATGTTTTCATAGTATACATTGTTATGAGTTTAAATTTTATGGTTTTCTCTGTGTACTTGTCTCTATTGGATGAGTTCTTTGATGTACAGTACCTGATTTGAGCTGTACTCCCCTGATGGTAAATTGGTGAATATTTATGATCTGATCATTAAGCACAGAGAATGTGCACTAGATAAAAGTCTTCATGCTGTATCAAATAAGCATCTATATGGAGACTTCCCAGAAACAAAGTTAACTGAGGTCAGTTTCTCTGTTGCATCCACTCCTGTTGTTATGATTAAGGGTTTTCTAGAAAACGTTGAAGAAATATATCTTAAGAAAAGAGTTGAATGGAGAAGGGATTGAAAGGCTCACCTACTATTGTCTTCCTTCACTTCTTAGGTACTTGATATTTAACAGACAAGGTGGGATATTTCTTTTTTTTTAAGATTTGGAGAGATTTAAGGTCTGATTTTCTTGGGCTTGAGGGCAAGGCTAACACATTTAAATTTAGAAGTTTAAATTTCACATGGCAGAAGACAGAAGGAGTTAAAGAACACAGCCAAGAAAGATCATCTTTGAAAATAAAGATAATCTTGGCAAATTAGCATTGAATTAATTGCTAAAGAGCAATATTGACAAGCCTAAATATTCAAATGAATAAAACTGTCTCTGGATGCCCACTGCAAATTGCATATTTAAAATAATAACAGGTTTCAGAGATTTATCATTTGCATTCTGATGTTTGGACAACCAGAATGGAAGCTTTCAAACACATTTATTGGACGTATTTCCAGTAACTTGTTATTGAATAAATCCTGGTCAGCTTCAAGTCCTCATATTTTCCCTGTTAATCTTCTCAGTGTAAGTATTGCTCAGTATTCTCTTTAGTTTAATCAGTGTTCCCGATGATCAAAAGAACCTCCATTTCAAGAGAGAGTCACCTAGATTTATGATCCTTTGCTTCTAGCCTTGTTTCAACACTGGAATTTCCAGGCAAGGTGAAACTAAAAAGACAACAGAGAAGTTCGACTAGCCAGCAAGCAGTTTGTAAGGTTTTGAGTAGAATAGTGTAGCACAGAATAGTTTCTGTTTGAAAAGACCTGCAGCAATCATTTATTACTGACCACAGCCTGACCACTTCAGGACTGAGCAAAAATGAAAGCATGTTATTAAGGGTGTTGTGCAAATGCCTCTTCAACATTTGCAGGCTTGGGACATCAACCACCTCTCTAGGAAGCCTGCTCAGCTGAATACATAGCACTGGTTCATAATATCAATCCCAGTTCCAAAGCAGTATATGGACTAATTTTCTGAATTATTCACATTTGCTTCTGAAAAATAATAAGACAATAGAATTTTCACTACTTAATTAATGTCTTTTTCAGACAAAACTAGGAGAGCATGCTTACGTGGAATGCTCATGAAGACTAGCAACAAGAACACTTTCAGCATAGGCACAAGGTATAAAGAAGCATGTAAGGAAGCATATTCAACTAACATCTTCCAGTAAGTCTGGAGTAATAGAAAGAAGAATCTTTGCTGTTAGCTTTGCAGAGGGAATTGGGGAAAATAATAACATCATGATTTTCTTATGAAAACAAGTAAGTTCTGTGTGTGCAGTTTTGGGTGACAAAATACAAGGAAGATATCAAGCTATGAGAGAGTGTCCAAAGGAGGACTATGAAGATGGTGAAGGGCCTTGAGGAGAAGCCATATGAGGAGAGGCTGAGATCACTTGGTTTGTTCAGCCTGGAGAAGAGGAGACTGAGGGGAAACGTCATCACAGTCTACAACTTCCTCCTGAGGAGAAGTGGAGTGGCACACACTGATCTCTTCTCTGTGGTGACCAGTGATAGAACCCAACAGAATGGCACGAAACTGAGCCAGGGGAGGTTTAGGTTGTATATTAGGAAAAGTTTCTTCACCCAAAGGGTGCTTGGGCACTGGAACGGCTCCCCAGGGAAGGGATCACAGCACCAAGCCTGACAGAGTTCAAGAAACATTTGGACAATGCTCTCAGGCACATGGTGTGATTCTTGGGATGTTTTGTGCAGGGTCAGGAATTGGACTCGATGATCCTTGTGAATCAACTCAGGATATTGTATGATTCTGTGATACCAGGACATTCATTTATGTCTTCATGCATACATGTGTCATACAGACACTATTAATCTCCATTCTGCCCCTACACTTTCTGCAGATTCTGGTTTAATCTGGCCTACAATAATCTGTTTGAAATAACTGTGTGTCTCAATTTGATGTCATCATCTTTAAATGAAATTAATTTTGTCTCTGCTCTCTTTATGTAAAGAAATTCTACAGAACTGGTAATTCTCTCCCCTCTTCATTTCCTCAAACCTAAAGGCAAAACAAGAAAGACAAAATCTTTCATACAGATGCCAGATTTAGTGCATGTAGTAAAGGAGTGTCCAAGGTAATAACTATTTCTTAATTTCCAAAATTATACATTACAAGCATTGCTGCTTCTATTGAGCTTTACAGTTTCGAATACACTGATATGCCCTTGGCAGTTCTGAAATCTGTCTGACGTTTAAATTTTCAGTAGAAATATTAAATTGGATTTTCGAAAATGATGCCCAACAACGTTCTCTTTCCCTATTCTTGCCAGCTTTCTTGAACTTACCAGCTGTGCTTTGAACATATTTTTAAGGAGTCATGGAAACCAAGACAAGAGGAAGGAGGATGGTCTTTAGAAGGCTGTAAACTGCAGACAGATGGAATACGAGAACCTTGGGGAACATTAGAGAGACTTTGCCAGTCAAGAAGTTTGGCAGTTACATCAGGGTCAAGGAGATGCTTATACCACTGTCCCAAGTTAAGATTTTCAGCTCTGATGCACTTAAACAGCATTTTTTTCCCCACTCCTGCTGTTTTTGTATTTTTGTGTACTCAGACTGGGTTACTGTGGGAGCTTGGGATGTCTTTGGAGCAGAGATACTGGTATTTGCAACCAAATCCCTGATACATAGGGAGCTAACTTTCTGCTGGCCTTGTGTCACACATACCAAAGGGCTCAAGATATTTCAGTGGGATGAAACTTGAAAAACAAAAAAATAAGAAAAGGGGAGGAGTGGTAAGAGTGTGAGAGAACCCCACACCTATATCCAGAAAAGAAAACCAAGAGCCTTAAAGAGGAGATAAAGTTAAGAAAATATTGTCTAAGAATTACAAACCATGTTTGATCTGCGTGTAGCTGCCTAACATCCTGAATTTCTTTATTGTTGGCACTGGTAGAGACAGAAGACTGGGTTGCTTGGATCTTCATATGAGACAATGTGGCTTGTCTTACGTTATTGAGCAATATATTCCCTATATTTTCACAAAATCTGGACTTTTTTCCAGAACCATAAACTATGACTTTTAAAGATTGTGAAGAGTAATTTGTAAATGGAAGTACTATAAAATTGCAAAAATACTACCTGAAATTACATGATCCTTTTTCAGGTCCAGAATGTGCCCTTTTGGTCTGTGTAGAGAGGCATTAATCTACTGTGATGTACCCATTGATGATAAAAGAAAAGAAAAATTATTGGGAGAGATTTCATGTCATAATAGGAATGCCTGTTTTCACTGGACTCATTGAAGATTTTGTTGAGATCCACTGATGTGGTGAAGGGAAAACAAAGGGCACAGCTCTGTCTGCAAACTGTTCAAGACACTTCCATGAGCTATGGCAATAAGGTGCATATTTTCTACAGCCTCGGTATTTGATGAGGATTTCTTTAAATTGTGTTGTGAAAACGGAGTGATTAGGACTTCTTTAGGCCTGGTATACAAAGTGTAAGGCCGAAAATACTGCAAACCCACACATCTGCTGTAGTGTCTCATGTCTCTAAAGATATCAAGGTGTATTTATTGTAGTCCTTTGTCCATTGCAAAAGTGGGAGGACAAATGTTTATACAAAGTTAAAACTTTCTGCTTTGTCTGTGGCAAAGGCAAGATAAAATACTGTGACTGAGTTTCTAATCTGCCTTTGGTCAAACAAAGTCCTGCTGACTTAGTTTTGCCTAAGTAAAGGCTAGAGAGTTGTCTTTCATTATTATATAGCCTCATTCTCTCGTTTAAAAACATTTGAGCCTGAAATGGGCTCAGAAGAACAGAATAAATTACAGGAGAAAACGAGAGTGGCTGAAAAGAAGCCTATGCCTCTCCGTCTAAAAGGGAAGGCAGATATCAGCATGCTCTTTATTAAGACTCGTGTGTTTTCTGCTGACGGAAGATAAGACATTGGGGAAGAGGGAGTATAAGTCTAAATTAGAATTGATATCAGATGCAACGATTAAGTATTGACAATTTTTCAGGCTTTGGAATGGTTCCCATTTGCAGCTGCAAGGCACTGCAGCAGCTTTAGTATTTACGAGCACTTGGTGAGTACTCTGACAGGTTTATTATTTGTTGGCTTTCTCCAGCATTGCACAGTAAAAATTGTTTTCAAGGCATGTTCAAAAGTATAGCTGGCTGCCACTGTATCAAACCCAATCAATCCACCAATGTATTTCACATTCTTGATTGATAACTGGCTCAGCAGTTTGGCATTTCAGGGAAGGAGTGGAAGGGGAACAGGTCTCGACAGTCATTAATCCTTTTTTCCTGAGCCTCCCTTGGGCAACTGCTTGTGCCATTATCCACATTTCTTACTGCTGATTTCCACAATACTGTGGCTGCTCGAACCACCACAAATTCACCGCTGTCCCTTTCACTTACTGTAGACCTTTCATCACACTGGACTCAGCAGCCCTCCTGGGCTGACAGTGGTCAGAGGAACATCTCTCTCTTTTCTTTTTTAAACCTGGACCATTAATTTGGTTTCTTACCTCAGTCTCCTTACCTCCCTCTGAATTTATGTTGTTCCTTACTGAGCAAGAACATGAGGGTATGAATGTACTTCCTTTGAAATGTATTTGTGTGGGTTGGGGTGAGAGATGTCTTTTGGTAAATAGAGATTCTGTCTGCTCTTCATGAAGATGAATAAACTATGTTAGCTGCTGGGAAGATAGGCTGTTTATTTATTTATTTGTTTATTTATTTATTTAAATGCTGCAAAACTGTGAGCAAGCTTACAGTGTGCTGACTGAAATGTCAGAATTAATTAAGCCAAACTGTTTCTAATGGGGGGAAAAAAAGTTATCTGTCACTATAAGGAGCAGATATCTATAATTAATTAGGACCCGGAACTTTTAGAGAGACAGGAAGGAGAGACAAAGAGAAAAAAACCCCCACATTCCCACATCTTTCACATTTTTCCTGTGTTGGCTTCATTGCACCAAGGATACTGAATATTCCAGATGGGTTTAAAAAATACAGGTTTGAGCTCCCCAGTGAGGTTTCAGGATAAAGTCTATCTGTCATTTTCTAGCAATCTGGTGTTGTGTGTAGCTGTGCTGCTGGGAGCGCTGTCTCATGTGTATTTACTACTATATTAAAGCACAAATGTCTCCTCCACTTGTCCTCTAAAGAGTAATGTGTCCTGGACAAATCTGTTCCATATAATCTATATTTAACTACCCTTATCTTTGAAGGCAGAATCCATGTTAGGAAGGAGTGAAATATCCAAATGAAGGGAATTAATTGTGTGAGGAAAGGGAATTCAAGTGAGGAAGGCAGCATAAGGAATTTAAAGGGGAGGAAACAAAGAGACGAAGAACCTCACTGGGAAATTATGTAAGAGAGTCAAATATTATGAAAGTGTTGAGCATGCATAGATATCCTCCAGCATTTTTATAAATTGCAAATAAAAACCTTCCCCTGCAAACCTGTCCCCTGAAACTTTTTACCCATGTCAAAGGCTCCACTGAGCCCACTATATTGACTGTCCCTTAATCAAATTTGTGTTAACAGTTTACAGGTCTGGGGCCAGCTAACTCATGAGATCATTATTTCATCTGAGAAAAGTACTGTGTTCTATGAGAAGGTATTAAAGAGCAAATAGATGGGATGTTAATGCATATGGATAAGAAAAGGTTTCATGTGGAGTCTGGGTGCTACTGCATCAACTTGGGCAAGAAATTGAAAAAAGATAATCAGTATTATGGGGGAATATTGCTACTAGTGAAATAATCTTGATCCTGTGCTAAGATAGAGTTTGATTCCCTTTTTTAGCAAAATACCAGACTGCCTGGGAAAGTGGGCAGGATATATGTGAACTTTGGCACTGGAATGCTGTTCCAAAAATAGATTTGTGTTGAGGCAGTGCTGGTGTGCAAAGGGTCTGTGCTTTCTTGAGCAGCCTTTGCAAGCAGTATTGTTGCACTATTTGGGGCAGCTTGAAAGAAGCATGGTAAGTTTAGCAGTTTGCAAAAAACCCCAAAATTTCTTTGCAAGCAGTGGAAAGTTTGAAGCTTGACTTCCTATGGGTTTATATCCCAAAGTGAAATTTTTTTGTGTATCCTTTTGTATCCAAAAGGGATGACCTAATTTTTTAGCCTCTCTACCAGTAGAGGCACTTCAGAGTTTCTATTTCTCTTATATGCTATTGCATTTTACCAAATTTACAGGGATATTAACACATTTGGGTGTCTCTTCTCAACTTAATTTGAATTGGTGAAAGGGTAGAGAAATTGTTGGGGAACAAAGGGGGAGGAAGCTTTCAAAACTGGACTAATGTTTACATAATAATATGCAAAAGGATCTTCTGGGGATGTTTGTCCTATTGACTGATTTCCCTCTGGTCTTTATCTGGCATAAGCCAATATAGCAAGATGAGACCTTATTTCTTTTTTTCCCCCTTAGGAAAAAGTAACACAAAAAAGGAACTTGATTTTTCATATTACCCTCCCAAACAGCCTTTCAGAATTCTGGCCAAGATTCTCTAATACTCAAATTCCCTTGTTAGAGATTCCTTATTCTCCAGACCAGCCCTCCTATCTGAGTTCTGCCTTGCTATTAAATAGGCTGTGCGGGGAGGGATGATACTGAAGAGGCTGTTGCCTGGACTGCTTTAGAGAAAGAAGTAGTGCACTGTAACAGTTTGAATACACTGCAAGAGTCTAACAAGGTTGGATTGAAATTAGTCTGTGTCCTTCAATAATGAGTTGTATGAAAATAGAGTCTTCTCAACACATGTATACATTACTTCCCAAATATCATAGTTTGAGAATTGGGGTATTTTTTGATCTGCACACTTGGAAAGATAACGAGGGCAGTAAACATTTGACTTGGCTGTGAGTACCCAGTGAAGATCCCATAGTTACTGTACATTTATTCCTAAATCTTGAGCCTTTAGCAGTGTGTTCTGAGTATCAGGATGTGTCAGAATATTCACAGCTTGTAATTGCTAATAATACTGACAGGTTCATCAAACTCATGTTAGAGCTAGGTCAATTTATTACAACTTTTTAACCCAAAGGAGTTTATATAATTGATGGATTTGGGTTACATTACAGATAGAAAATAACCTTGAGAGATTTGCTGCTCACTGCTGGAGCTGAATTTGATAGGGCTGAAGTGCCATTCACCTGAGGCTTCGACAAAACTGATAGCTCTAAGTTCTTTATAACCAATTTGAATTGTTTGACTGAAATTACATTTTCTATCTTTAATATAGGATATGCTGATTAGGTCTGAGGGAGAGGGAGTGGAGAACATGTAACTTAAATAAAACTTCTTAAACCAGCAGAGATTCCTCCCAGAGGAATTTGTTCCTTTTTCCTTTTATTTTGAATGTTAAGTGATAGTGTATCTAACATTCAAATAAGATAATCAGAAACCAAACTCAATATTTCCATGGTAGAGAACCCTTTATTCTCCAGTATGAATGGAGTCTATGCTATCATGCATCGGTATAAGCCTTTAAGAGAGCTTTGTGTTAAAATAAAGACTGGAAATTATTGCTATGCAACAGCTTTTATTGTAGGATAAAATAATGCTTTCCAAAGGACAGGTGAGGAACTGAGAGGTTAAGTGTCTTGACTAAGCTCACACAGTAAGTCAGTGGCAAAGCTGTAACAAGGCTGTAGACTGTTGGTCTTTGGCATGTGGAGTTGGTGCTGTTTACAAAACCCATTTCCTTCTTTGCAACTTTTATTGGTTCTTCAGTCCTGACTATGCCTTATTACACTGGAGTATGTGGTAGAAACTAATCTAGGGTAAAAATAAAGTAGAAAAATGAAAATTTGAAAGCAAAATGTGATAGTATGGAAAGAAAAAGGCATAATTTCTGGTTTATTATTCAAATGGAGTAAATATATTATGGTGATATTCGTAGCATAAAAGCAGGTTTCAAAACAATGTGTGTGGTGTTTAATAATAATAATAATAATAAAAATAATAAATACATCATTTTAAGTTCAGTAAGGGGCTGGAAGTTAAGAGTGGGACAAGAATTAGATTGAGGAGGTGGGAAGGTGAGTTCAAATGTCCTCTGATTTTGAGGACTGTTTAAGCAGCCAACGGGTTCCAACAGAATAGAGATTGCAAAGTACATGAAGATTGAGGAAGGCATGATCTTGTATGAAAGAGAGTTCCCTGCTCAGTAATGTTGAAGATTGGTGGGAGAAAGATGCTGTTGAATGACTCTGTGTTTCACTAAGTTATCCTCAAGCAAGCATTCTGACTTGTTGTTACTCTGCACTCAGAAAAAAACCCGCACAAATGAGATTCATAAACCATGTACAAAGCTACCCATGCTGAGTAGTATTTTCCTTAGTTGTGAACTCAGGTTCTAGATACCTTGGAGTCTTTTCCTGAAGTGTTTTATCCTCTTCCCCAGCCTTATAATCTAAGATATCTTGAACACATTTTGGAAATGTCTTGAAAAATAATAGATTAATGGAATGTTCCAAGTTCCTCTAGTCATTCGTAAAATATAGATAAAATTTTGAGAAGTGGAGCTCTTTACAATACTGTAAAAAGGATCCAGATGGCCAGTGCATCACTCTGAAATCTTGCTCTATAATAGGAAATGACTGAAGAATTCTAAGATACTTTTACTTTCTTTTTTAGATGTTATTTTCCAATCAGTTTTTTTTGGTGACTTTGTTATGTTGAGAATTTAAAAATAGTAATAATGATGATGATGATGATGATTACGATTACATCCTTTTCACTATGACATTAACTCAAACTTATCTACACATTGACAGATGCTATAGAAAAACATCCCAACATTACCTTTGAAATGGTCTTGAGTGTATTTTTTTGAGATAGCATTAGCTGACTCTCATCCAGTAGGTTGGCAGAATGGGCTCCTCTTCTGAAACATCATTTCTGATGGAGGAAGTGTAAATATGAAGCTGGATGTAAGAGAGGTGATCAGTTCTGTTGAGTGATGTTACATATTGGTATTTACTCTGTACCTGTCTAAAATGGAGAGGTAATAAGTATAATTTATCAACTTTTTATTTTATGAATTCCATAATCATGTCACTCTGCTGGTATATGCATTTGCAACTTTTTATTTTGGAATATATACAGCTTGGTTTTCTGTTCTATGTAATTTTGCCTACAATAATTGGTAGCCAAGAGCCCTGTATTCAAGTAAATAATGTGTCTTGCTCTAATACTTCTTAATGTTATTGTAGCTTTATTCTAAGACTGGAAACACATATCTATCTGAATATTCTATGTACAGGTCTATTAAACTTAAGACATTATCATAAAGCTGTATTTTCTGATGAATTATAGCACTCATCTCCATGAATATAGCTGTACGTACATGGAGATATATATATATAGGTATATTAATATTCAAATTGAATGATCATTTGTTTTCAAAGCTCCCTGATTTACTATAGTTGTAATAATCATTATCTCTTTGAGGACTATGTTTCTAGCATCTAGTAATCTTGCACAGTCCTCATGTCTGTCATGTTTTTTGCTCTGCTGACTCTCGTCTATCTTATGCATAAAGTAAATATGTCACACCAGCTGTCCAGAAACCACAGATAAGGGTACTTTTGTCTTATTTTCTCTTCCAGATAGAAGCAGTCCTTAAGGGTGCTTTGCATCCTGCGTTGCTGCCTTGGAACAGTCACTTGTGCTGCTGTTCCTGCCACTGCTTGCTGCTCTCAGTCAAAGCCTGTGTGGCCAAACAAGCAAGTGACTACTGTTTGCACATTGTCACTTTGATACAATTACAAAGCACTTTCCTTCTTCTATGTTCTTTACTTCCCTGGGTCTATCGTGTGATTTTTCTTCCAAAATCACACAGGTAATGTAAAGAGAAGCATTTTTCATTCAAAACAGAATTTTGTGAAGCTGTGATTCAGCACAAATTCTGTGAGATGGACATATGCATTATGGAAAAGCTGGAAATTTTGTTTCTGGTTTTACCGCTTTTTTTTTTTTTTTTTTGTCTATTACCTTTCACAGCTGTGGTACGTTTATGGTGGTTGTTCAGGTTTTTTTTTTAATCTGTCCTAATTATGTCATGGGAAATAGCCATCTGAATTTTGTGACTATACCCATATTTGAACTTAAGCTTATTGCAGTGTTATTTTTGGTTACCATTATCTTTCTTTATTTAGAAAAAAAATGTAGGAATTTTCAGAAGTAAAAAGACACGGTGCATATTGTAAAATTCTGATAAGGCTGCATTTGCCATAGAAGTAAACAACTGAGTGCTGTATACTTTTAGCTTTTAACTTCACCAAAGAAGTTTTTCAAATGATGGAATGATGGTCTTAATGTTCTGGCCAAATGAGATCTGAAAGTGCTAAGTTTTGCCTGCCAGTGCTCTCCTGTGGCTTCAGTTCAATATTCTATTTTCTGACAGTTCTGAATAAGTCCAATGGCTTTTGACCTTTTCATGCCAATTGGATTTTTTAAAACTGAATTAACTGTTCTGGAATCATGCTGCTTTTCAGAGTGTTGTTGCCCAATATTCTAAAGTGATACTGCTGTGAAGCAGTAGTTATTCCTTGCTTTGCTCCCTGCCATTTCTGTATGTAGATGTACAAATACAGAGGTAGATAATGTGATTTCAATCTACTTTATGACAAGCTAATATGCTTACTAAAGGGAAGGTGTTCCATACAGATGAGAGGAACCACAGTATACACATACTTTCACCCTCTCTTCACAGTCTTTATCATTCTTTGCTGTTGTAGAAGGCATTTAGCTATCCAGAAAATACCTTTCTTAAACTAGGAAAAAATTTGTAAGTGTTATAACTGAAGAAAAAGCATATATTGACTTAGGTGAGCCTTAGACTGAGCCTATAAAAGCAAATCTTAATCATTCATCTAGGAATATAGTACAAATGGATGCTGTATCCGGAGCTACAGAAAAAGAGCTAAAGTATTCTTTCATACATTTTGACAGTTAATTTTGCTGATATTTCGTTGTCCTCTGGTATTTCCATTTGTAGATGAACTTTGAGAACAATGTAAATTATTTGGTTAGCATCTTGTGACTTACCATCCATTTTGTGGGTAGCATTTTTATTTCCTGGCCTCAAAACGCTATTATTTCTGATTCCGTCTATTACAACCATAGCCAAGTGATCCTTGGAGAGGTCAAACCCACATTTTGGCATTTTTTCCTCCTTCAGACCTTTTATTCAAGTTTATGATACTGATATGTTCATTGTCTTCAGATAATGTACAGTCCTCTAGACAGAACAATGCACAGTGAATATGTTGTCTAATGTATCATTGCGCTTTTAGTTCTCTGGCTACAGAATTAAATGCTCAGCTTTTAAAAAGTAACCTGTATTTCAAAGTCAGTATTTTAGTGAAGTCTTGAGGTAGTTACTAGTGTTCTGAAATATTTACTATTATAATACAGAGGAGTTTTGTTTAGCTCTTAGAAAGATAACAGTACTATCCTGGTAACTTACAGGAAAATTCTGTCTGTTGCCAAACCCATACAACTGAGTGCAGATTCTGATACAGTATGTTGATTTTTCTCTTTAAGTATTTCTGCGACTTCAATAAGAATTTTGGGGAGTAAAGGACAAAAAAATAACACTTGAATGGATTATGTGTATAAGGTTAAAATTGCTACTGTGACATGAAGTACATGATGTTGCAGGTACTGTAACTGTTCTGTTGTGCCTACTGCAAAGGCGGTGAACAAGTCAATTCTAAGCTACCGAATGTCTACACAGATGTTTACACATACGTAATATAGTTGATGCTGTATTCTCACTGATTAGTGAAAAAATCTATGGGCCCAAGTTGCCATTGGAACTATAATTGTTGCAGGCCAGTGTGAGTTGGAACCAGACTATCAATTTCTCCCTGTCTTTTCTGAATTCTTCACTGTCTTCTGGTAAATGGAGCATAGTGAGGGAATTTCAGTTCATTCTGCAAATTTTAAATGTCAAAATATTCTTAAGTGTGGTAAAAAGAAGAAACAGTATTTGTTGGTGTTAAACAGTTATTTCTAGTATCTTTGGAGATACTACACATTTTATTTGTAAATCACCAAATGTATCTATAGTGCTGTGGTCGATGATATGACTGTAATTTTTAGATGCATACTGTGTTTTTATGTAGCTGTCTATTTGTCTCTCAGTTCCCTCTCCTTCACAAACAATATAAGAAGTTTGTATTAGAAGATACTGGAATAGAGTAAAAAGGAGAACACAGAAAATGTGCTGGTCACGTTAGTTTCCGATGGGTATCTTTCCTATGGGGTCTGTACTTGGCCCAGTTCATCCATAGTGCACATTTTGAAGAACAACTGAAATGTTTGTGTGGCTTCTACTTTGAGAAAGCCGTTGACTCTATGGACTTGAAAGGGTACAAAAGAAGCTCAGGTAACGATAATATGTGAAAAACATTTTTGGCATATTTTAAGCCTTGGGAAAGAAGCAGTGCAAACAATAGTGCTCCATCTCAAAATGTCTGCTAATATGCCAGGAGAAAAAAAACCAAACTGAATGAGGAATGTGCTGTTGGGTACTAGATAGAGATGTGCAGAAGAGATAAAGCAAGTATCTCTCAATGATCTCTCTAAATGATCTCTGTGGCTGGAAGAGTTACAGTAGGACCTCTTTTTCTGAGTTACTGGAAGACACCATTGCTGAGCAGTGTGCTGCATCTGCTACACTTTAAATACAGTAAATCCTCCCTGCTACAGTCTTGTGTGAGAGAGTTTGAGTAATGAGCAGTAAATGAGAGCTGACCTCTGGTTACTTAATGCAGAAAGAGGTGAAAAAGATAATTTATACCAACTCTGGATAATGAAGAGGAACATCCAGCAGCTTTCAAGAGAGGCACCCACAGAAGCAACTTCAAATTTGGGAGTGCAGAAAGACTTGGCATTCTTACAGAGCAGCTTGCCACTGTACCCTCTGCTAATGAACTTGGCAGTCTGTCTTCAGGGTTCAGCCTGACAGCTAGAGAACTGCAGTAGGAAATAATACACAAGCCTGAGTCCCATGTGAAAAAATGCAAGACATTTAAGACATTGATGTGTAATTACTGCAGTCCATAAGCAATGAATCTCTGCAACTAACCTATTTCAGACAACTTGTTACTTTGCTCTTCCTGTCAACCTCATGTTTAACATTTAAATTCACATTGCAGTTTGTATCTTGCAGCTCATGTGTTATTGGTGAGCTATGAAATGGAGATCACTGGGTTAGGACAATTTAAAGAGTGGACAACAGGGGAACAGGTAGAGTCCAGGTAGCAGTTCCAGCACAGCAGAGGTAGTAGGGCAGCCAAGAAATCTGGGATAGAGCTTGATCCATCCTTGAAAATAGTTATGGTCACATTGTTAATGTGTGAAGCCTGGCATTGCTATGGAAAGAATATTTTGCATACTGTGTTCTAGTCTTATTAATTACTCAGAGACTCTTGTTTGACAGTGGAGGTGACTGACATGGATATGTATATGTCCTCATCCGAGGACCTGAATGCATCCTCACATGATGTGAATGGAAGTGGTCATGGTGCTGAACAAGAGGAAATGACCCTGCAATGATAAAGAGCTTTAGGTTACTCCACATTTGTTTCCCATGCAGTAACTATGAACTACTGCTATTAGTTTAAGATTCACAAGGTTGGAGACCCAGTAAAAATTTCAAAGAAAAGAAATTCTGAGGATATATGAGAAGGTGGTCTAAAGGACCAGTTTTCTGATTTGTTGAAAGTGAAAAGAAAGCTGATCATAATAGTGTAATAGACATAAGAGATGCAGTTGTATGTTTTTGAATGCATTTCAGGTTCCTGCCAAATATTGATCTAAAGGCAAAACTATCATATCACTTACATAATCTTTTATGAATACTTATAAAACCTTGGTCTTGCTAGCACTACTTCCACCTATGGGTTAACAGAAGCCAGTCATTCAGAAGTCACTTGATGGGATTGAATTAAACCTGGCATGACTCACATGTTTTTACTTTCAGAAAGGGTTTTTAGTGAATTCTGTGGTGAATTCACTGGTAGTGCCCTATTTACAGAAAAGAAAGTAGTTCCAAGAGCCAAAAAGCCACACATTAAGATGCATATATATTCATACTGTAAGCACATGCAGAAATTTTCAGTAGTACAATGTGCTTTATGAGTGGTATCTAAGTGTCTGGAGGAGTAATGAAATGATCTGTTATTCTAGTTTTAAAAAGTCTAAAGTTCTGTTCATGCGCCTGACACAGTGTAGGCGTAAATAAAATAGGTTTTCAACATTGTTCTCTTAAATTAAGGAGGTGGCAAGGATAAATTAATCTCTGTGTTCTCTCACGAAGCTCATGCTTTCTCTTTTCATGCCTGCTGTGTATAAGGACTGTGACACAGGCTGACAAAGGCTTATGTCTCTGCAGCTATAAAAATTGTATCATTCAACTATTTTCAATGAGAAAGTAGAGAAAATATCTTACAGAATTAGTTAGTCAGACTAACCATTTTAAAAATGAACGTAGTTCAAGTTTTGGGTTTCACATATGTCAGTCATTCTCCTGAGAGTCTGGTGGGACTTCCACTGGCTGGCTCCACTTCTACACCAATATTAATCAGATGGGAAGCCAAGCCATTGTATCAAAACATAACAGCAAATGATAAATAGTACCAGTTTCAGGCCAGCGTTGTAACTGAAGCTATTGTGGCCATGTGCATGTGCTCCCCTGAGCATCTGCTGCTCATTTGTCTGGACTGAGACGTTTATGGTCAAGAATGAGAACTCTTCCACTCCTGTGCAGGGGAGCGGGAGTGCGGTTGCTCTCTCAGGGAGCAATTACAGAAGCCAGATTATTGCAGTATGTGGATGGCGACCCACTGAAGTAAAAGGTCTGTTTTATAAGTTGGACCAATGCAGTCTTTTGAATGAGCTGCCCCAACAGGCACCTTTCAGAGCTGTGGCTTTATGGCATTGACATCTCTATGGAAACACTAAACAGAATATTATAAATGTGGGATTCTATAGGTCACTTTATAAAGCCAAGACTGACAGGTCTTAGAGGAATGGAGAATTAGAAGGAAAATTAGTAGAGCAAAGCAGTGTTTGTGAACTATCTTTGATTGGAAGGGTAGGACAGCAGGGCAGGATTGAATATGTGTCAATAGTTTAGAAAGTCTTGTTAGAGAACTGGAACAAGAGACAACATGGCCTCTGTATGCTGACAAGGCCAATAACAACCTAGTCAACAAATGGTTAATTGTTCAGGTTATTGAGATGAACTGATGCAAATGTTTGCTTATGAAATGATGGAGGAGTTATTCGTCATCAATAGGAAAAACATTAGAGGGAAATTCATAGAGCTGACTGTATCTTCTTAAATTTTTTTTTAACTGCTCATTACAGTGGTGCCTAAATTGTGCCACATGATGTCTAACAAAATGTAAGACTGACTGATAAATAAGGTTTCCAAAGCTAATACAGAGATATACTTAGACTCTGTGGGGAGATACTCTGTAGTAAATAAAGTAAAAGAATTATTTTGCCCTGGTTTTTGTCCTGAATTTTAAATGTTTTATCAAAAATGTGTGGGGTAAGTTTAGCTACCCTTTTCACTTTTATTCAGTTTCTATTATAGATGAAAATATGATATCCTCTTAGCTGTGATATTCTTTGTTAACTGTCCCAGAATGCCAGTTGATAATAATTTTTGTATTAGCTCTCCATTTTGTCTAAATTTAGTGGTAACTACTGCAATTATACTTCTGTCTAAAAAAAACAATTCAGGAGTATTTTTCAGCAATTCGTGAGTTGGAATGTCATTGAGGATGCTTTGGGATCTTCCTAGTGAAATTTAGTATGCACCTTAAATATATACTAATAAAAATTATAAGAAGTTTCCACTTAACATAAACCTGCTCATACTACTGCTATACAGCTCTCTATGCAAGTTTGAATCCTTACAAGTTATCTTTGGAAACATAGTTGATCTCGTGGAGAATGGAAATTTCAGATATCTAGACTACAGCTTCTGTAAGGTATGGAGTCACTACAGCTAAAGATGGTGCAAGTGATCTTATAGAGCAAAAGAGAACTTTTAAATAAATTTATCTGAAGAGGAACAAACAAATATTGAGTTTGGGTTTGCTTAATAATTCATGTGAAAGATAAAACATAAGAACATGGACATCTTTTTTTTATAAGGGAAACCTTCAAGGAGCTCTAGCTGTATGTTATTGAAAAATGAGCTTCTCTGTTGAAGATGCAGAGACTTTTAATTATATTTAGTTAAAAGGCATCAAGAGAAGGATCTTTTCTAATTCTTGGATCTAACTGATGTCAGCAGCAGGAAAAAAGAAAATTAATTTCAGCAAATGGTTAATTTTATTCTATGAAAACAACAGGTCCACTTGATTAACATACAGTTTTCAGCGACAAAAATTATGAGACTGCCATATACAAACCAACTTGTTTTGTCTGCAGTAATGGCAGACTGCTTGTCAAATATGCTGCAAATTATTAATAATTACATTATTAAAGCAATACAGTAGAAAACAGTCAATTAATTATAAAGTACTAGCAGTAGTGCCATGTGAGACACCTTTTTGTGTTCAAGATTCTGAAGGGAGATTGTCCCAGGTGTTACACAAATAGTAGGTAACTGGAAATCTTTAATGATATTTGCTTTAAGTGTTTTAAATGTTTTCAGATTTGCCAGTGTAATAGTTACCAATTTCACAGCAAATCAATATTTTTCAGTGCAAGGAATCAGAATGCCTGTCAGCAGCTGAATTCCTGTTTTGCATCCTCTAACTTTTCTTATCTCTGTTTTTCACCTCATCCCCATTCCTGCCTTTATGCTTGTCCTTGAAAGAATTTCCCATGTGTCTTTTTTTAGTTCTTTTATTCCTGTCTTGAAAAGCCTACTTGCCTATAGTCTGTCATTTACAGCAGATCAGTCACAGCAAATGATTGGCACCACAGCCGAGTTTGGCCTGGACAGAGATTTTTCAGCTAGCATCATGACTCTCAGCTGCAATGCTGTTTAAAGTAAATTTGTTAACAGACAGCAGATGGGTTTGCTGACAGGAAGCTAGATCTAGTTGATAGGGTTTTTAAGTTTTTTGATACAGCCAGTTCAATGGAAGACATGATAGTTTTCTACAGTATGCTTGTAACTTGTGCTCCTGTGGAGCTGTGGGGGTAATTACACCTCAGGCTTGATGAATTACATCTCAGAATTAGTTATTTGCAGGGTGTGTAGCAGACTTCAGCATCTGAGGCACAGGAAAACCAGTGCCATAGCACTTGCTGTTGTCCTGAACAGAAAATTTTTAAGCATTTGTCTGTTCTTGTGGGGTGGTTTTTTCACAATGGCCAATGTTCTTCATAGCTTACAGGCTCAAGACTAACAACACTCAGCAAGCAGTGAATAGTAGGTGCTGTCATACTCTGTCCTCGAACAACCTGATAGCGTTTACCAGTTTTACCAACTTTTCAGGAAAGGGAATATTATTGCAGGATCATGTACATGACTGAATCCAGGTGAAACATGTAGCATGATCCTGGGTCTGTAATCATATGATGCAGGCTTTTTTATTTACAGGTGATTATTTTTTCATGCAGTATGTATTTTATTTAATCATATTTTTATGTTGGTAATCATATGGATTATAAAGTGTTTCCAATAGGAGAAATGTTGTTATTTGTGTAAGTATTTCCTTTTTCTTTTCAAAAAAGGGGGGAGTATTTTCACAAGTCTTAAGAAAATAGTATTTTTTACACTAAAAAATAGAAATTATTATTTGGGGATATTTACCTGACATAATGCATAGCCACAGTGCACGTGTACTGCATCTTTTAGGAGGTACTCAGTTCATGCCCTGCAGCAGATCTGTAGTAGCACCTTTCAGGAATTATAGATGTCAAGCCTGATTTAATTTGTTTCATCATTTAGAGATACAGGATGTGGCTCAGCCGCAGGAAGGTCTGTGCATCATGGGAAAATGAACTAAAGTGAGGCAAGATAGAATCACAGGGAATCACTGTTTCCTTAGGAGAACATGGGGTATATTCCAAAGTGAAACATACAGATTTAAGACTGGTTGATATATGTGGCTAATATAATAGATTTTGTTTCAGTGTTCATAATTTAATTTATTTCATTTAAAATATCTATGCCACAATAGTTTTGATTGAAATATATTTGCTTTTATATTTTTAACTAGTTCTAACAAAATTATTTCTTTTAAACAGCTACATTTCCCACATACTAATATGAGTAAAGAAATAATGATTTCTGAAAAAATTACTAAATAGTATAAATATTGTGAAAAGCAGAAACACTGGATAAAGAATAAACCTGACATAAAGGCTATTTTTTTCAGTGCTGTTTTAACAAAATCCCTAAGCGTGGATACCGCTGCACTTATCTGGAGAGCAACAATGCGTATCAATTAATATCTGCAGTTGCAGACATTTTTGGAGAAAGATAGCCAGTGTAGGTGAGAGCAAACAAACGTACCTCTCTAGAAGTATGATGTGGTAGCCTGCAGGAGTTTCTTATTTTGACATTTAACTGAGATACTACTGCAGCAGCATAATACACACCATGTAGAAAGAGCTCAAAACTAGTTGCAGTGGCTATATTGAGACATAGGCTAGATGGAGTTCTTCACCTCATCGTTTTCTGGAAAATATTATATACTGGAAAAATCCTGTAAACTGATATTAATCCTGTCCTTCAATACTGGCAAGGCTTGTGGCTTTTTAGGCTCTGATCTGTTTGCTTGGTGTTTCCCTTTAAGAACAACATCCCCCTTTGAAGTGGGCTGACATCCATCACCACTCCTGTTGTCAATGTCATACCAGTTTTAATTTCAAATGGCTGAAATCCTAGTCCTCTAATAGAATAGTTACCACATGAATGAGCAGATGCTGACATGGGGAGCATCTGACACTGTAAATGCATACAAGCAAAACATCAGCAGGATTGGATGTGTTTAGGTAGTTAAACACCTGCCAGAGGTGACTTGCTTGCAAACTGTTAAGAATAAAAGCTTGTTAATTGTCAAAGAACCTTGGCATACACATGACCACTCTGGGTCTAGATCTCCTTGGGATTGTGCGATAGCATCAGAGGTGTATTCCCAAACGCTTTTGGCAAGGTGAACTCCCTGAAGTTTAGGTTGACACAAATAGGTCTAGGCACAACTTCAACATTAAAACACATGCTGTGAAAATCTCAGCCCAGACACCTCTAATTGCCAGGAGCTAGTTTGAATAGGTTCAGGTCTCCATGTTCTCGTTAGAATAAAGGGAACATGGAAGTGTCCCTTTTGTACAGGACATTGCAATAAACCTTCCTGACAAACAGAAATATTTGCTATAAAGCAAACATGATGTTATGGAAATAAACATTTGGAAAGTTTGTATGTAGGTTATGTTTCCTGATTACATTATTCTCTCTCTCCCCAGACCAATACAATTATTTCTAAGCTGTTATAGACATCTGGAGACCCCTCACACCTCTTCCTGAGTGAGCTGCGACAGACCCCAAATAATAGATTCTTGTTCAGAGTAGGGAAAATAATGGCTATGGGCAGTAACCAGATCTGAGGCTTTTAGATGAGGGCTCTGGCACTGAGGTAAAACAGCAGGCACTGCAGATTTCTGTTTCTTATAACTACTGAATAAAAGTTGAAGACAAACCAAACTCGAACTAGAATAATTAACCAGGAAACTCTCAGTGGGAAGATGGTACACTGACTAATGTGTGAGCAAGCTTTGTAAATAAAAGGCTTTAAAACTGCCTGAGATTGACTTTAAAGAGTGAGACATTACTTTTTTTTCAAAGGAAACCAGTTTGCTGAGGGTTGATTTGTGAGGTTGAAGGGTTGCTTCTTTTAGGTTACACATCACAAATTAGAGTTGCCATTTGAGAAATAGAAGGTGTATTGATAGTAAACAGGTGGCTGCTGTTCCAAGGAGATTTGTTTAGTACCATTTTATGATTGAGCTGATGCTGTGACACATTAAGTGGAGCTTGTCACTCTCCCATCTGGTCTACACAACTGCTGGAGGCGGAACCCATTTAGGAAGTTGTACATTTCTTGCAGCTGTTCCTGAATGTTTCATAAATAACTAACAGAAACCACTGATTCATTTGGCTTTATTAAACCTATCTTAGGGGAATCATGTCATTGTTCATGGAGAAAATTGTACATGTTGCATGGCATTTAAGGGACTCGTTACCAAATTACAGTGCTTTACACCCTTACTTAGTGCTAATGGGAAAATTGTGAAGTACAGTTCAGAACTTCTTTTGGTCTGATTATAATTTATCTAAATGACTGCACTTGATAAAGAGTCCTTCATGCTAAGTAAAATGCTTTTTTGCCTGTGGAATGCATTGGTGTCTTGTTTTCATCCCCCTGTGGATGCAGTTTATCCTTGGGTCTTATCTGGAAGAAGCAGTTGTTGCAGAATGCTGTGTTCACTTCATACATCATTTAAACTGGTTTTGTTATTGATGAATTGCTTTTTTAATTCACAGATGAAAGTGAACATTATAAACAAGGCATTCCCATATTAACTTTTCAGTGCTTTGCCCAATGGGCAATTTAATGCGACATCAAACGTGATAATAGCTGAATGACAAAAAGAACCTTTCCCATGCTTGTTGGCTTCTAATAGCTTGATTTTATTTTTAATAGGCTGTTAATCTTCAGCTAGTGTTTTGCTCTGTAGCCGGGTTGTTTGTCTACTTTAGGTTTGTGTTGTGTTCAGTTAACACTCCCTTTGGAAGGCATTTGGTGCACATAAAATGCCTGAGATTGACTTTGCAGTAGGAAATTTTGACTCCCCTTGACAAAACTTTCCTATCCGTCATGATGTGACAGACTAATAAAACTGCTCATGTGCTAAGTTATGATGATATCTAATATGTTGACAATAAAAGAGTAGCACCTATTGAATTCAAAGTAAGTGGTTTGCTGCATAGCAAAAGAGAGACACCATTGGCTGTAAAGGAGGTCTTAGAGTGTATTGGTGTTTAGCTTAGGGTTAAAGATTAAATACAGTGAGCTGTATGACCTGAAGGAAACACACTTATTTCAGGTACAGTTACTGTCCAACTAGCCTGTTACTTCCACAGTATGGAAGTAAAGGCTGTAAAAATTGCTGAGAGCTTTGTGGAGTTTATGCAGATTTTTTTTCTTAGATGAAGGAAGAATGTCACTGATGAGTTTATGTTATGTTCAAAGATGGAATTTTCATTTTTTACTCATCTGGAGTCTGATTTATTTTGGATCCTCACTTGATGTCTTCAGGTACTAAGCTCAAGGTCCTCTCAGAATTGTCACTAGCCAGAGATACCCGAGTTTGAACAAGGTTCAAACTGTGATGTGTCAGTATTTTCTTGACTGACAAATGACTGTCAAAGGGATAGGGAAAGTTTTCCGGTACCTCCCATGCTGCTTAGTTGGACTCATCAAAGCATCTGCAAATCTTGTCTGATGAGCCAGTGGGTAATGTTGTTACTTTCCCATCAGGTGCTGCTCTTCATACTTCCAAGGATTATTTCAAAGTTTTGAAAGGTTCCTACAGACTATATAGAGAGATCTACTCACTTACTGTGTCTGGTCGCACTCAACTGCATAACTGACAATCATAAACTGATCAATTCCCCTATGAAAAGTACATAGTTGGGGGAAAAAAAAATAGCTAGTGTCAGAAAACTGCTCTGAAACATCTCCTGTCCCCACCTTCCCTGATGGATTATTTCAAGCCCATAGTTATTAAATAATAGTTTATACCTGTTTGTGTCCTCAGGTGAAATAATTCTTCCTTCTACCTAATGCATACCTAGTTTGCGTTTAGGAAGCAATAAATTTGCCTCTCCTCAGGCTTTTGTTGTGAAATGTATGAAGTGGTCCTCAGCCTGGTGGTTGGCTGAAATGGGAAGGTCACAGAAGCTCAGATCTGTTTTACAGTTCAGATCTATGTTCAGTGTTGGATGGATTCATTATACTGCTTCGGACCCAAGCTGAAAGCATGAACTAAGGGTATAGATGTTTCTCCAAAATATATTTGTATGGCTGATGTCATCCATGACCATACAGTTCCTAGTAGTATTTCTTTCTCTAACACTGGTACAACAATATCTGCTGCTGGATGATGGTAGGAGACGTCTAGCTCTGCTGTGATGTACTGTCTCTTATTATTCTTCTTGAAGTTATTGTAAAACAAATCAATTTATTTTGATGCTAGCTCTATTTTTTTCCAGTTGAAACACTCCATTCAGTGTTTCCTGTACCCTTCCTTCCTAATCAATATATGTTCATTGCAGTCCTCTTGTGTTTTTGCTATTACTGCATAATCAGCTTTCTGTTTGGCATCAGTAACATTTCCATTTTGTTATAATCTTTTCATTGTACAGAGAAACGTCACATTTCTTTCAAAGCTATGACATATTCCTGAGCCAGATTAGTTATAATACTTGTTTCAGCTCACTTGCCTAGTATTTGTCTATTTTTATCCCTTGTTTTTTCACCTCTAACATTTCTTTATTCAGTAGTGAATCTCTATTTGCCCCATCTTCTTCTTCTACTATTTTAAAACTTGTGATTATTGGAGTTACTTCCACCTTTTATCTTCTTTTCTTAATATAAAAAATTCGCATCTCATTATATTCCTACCTTTCAACATGTCTCAACATGTAAGAAAAAATGAAATATCTTCCTCTGCGTCTCATTAATTAGTATTCGCTACTAAAAGTATTTATACTATTGATAAGAGAAATCTACTTTACTGGATAGGAAGATTACTTTTGTACATTCACTTTACAAAGAGGCTACATAAAAGTAATTACTAATTTTCCTGATGAAATTTTAAGGGGTCTTTAAACCTTGTCTTCTTACATAGTTAATCTAACAAAAATATTAAATCTTACAGAAAAATCGGGGCACATCATACACCTCAATTTCTGTATAAGTAATCAGTTTGAACAGGTTATCATCAGTGTCAGAAATAGCAGCTCTTTTTTCCTACTTCTTAGTTCACAAACAGGTATAATTTGATAGGTCCCTAAGTTACTAAGTGTAATGGTGAAAATGTAGCTATTTAGTCTTCCCTTGGCACTGAGTTAATTCCAGAATCCACATGTCAAACTGTAAGATTTTGCTTTACTTGGGGCCATTTTAGACTTCACTTTAAATCATGTATGGCATTTCAATGGGTCATAAAGAGTAATAGTTTTCCTTGTCAAAGCATCTTTCAAACAAATCTGAAAAAGATAGAGGGCTTTGAAATGGAAAAATGCAGAGCTGATTTACAGATGCTTGAAAAAACACTTATCACAGGCCAAATGAAATCTGCAGTACTGAGAAATATATGTTCTCTGGAATATATTAATCACTGATAGTTCCTGCTTTATCATTTCAGAATATTACCTTGCAAAAGTGCAACTCAATCAATAACTGGTTTCTGTTTCAGGCCTAGGCTAAGTATGCTCTGACTTACGTGTGCTCTGACCAAATGTGTCAAAAATGGTTATCATTAGTTTTGCTGTAGTTGCCATAACATTGCCTGTGTATGGGAACAGAGCTTAGCAAATGGCTTTCCATAACATCTTCTGAAAAAGAAATGGAACCTGAACATCTTCCCTTATAATCAATACTTCTCTTACTAGATAGTTTGTGTATTGTTTTCTCTATTTGCATTTCACATGTGGTTGTCAGTTTTGATTTCATGGGTTTCTGCTAGATTTGGTCTTCATTCCACTGTTTAATTATTGTCCTAATGAATGTTCTCTTTCACTTTTCTCACATGTTTTCTGATTTTTTCCTCATTATTTTGATGGGCAATAAAAAGTCAGATTTTAATTCAATTACTGACTTTGTACTCCCAAGAGATAGATGATCACATCTATAAATATAGATTTATTTTGATTCCCATCTGATGGATATGCAGTTCTATTGCAGTTATGGTTTGCTTAGCCAATTTTGGGTTTGTCCCCTTTTTCGTATTTTTTAATATGCAAGCATACACAATATGATGAAAAATTTAGTATGTGGAAACAAAAATGAAAAAAGAAACATGTCCTTTCAGGTGCTCTCCAATTAAGTGCATCCTGCCTAAATATTGTCTAAAATGCTGTGTAGAAAGCTATTTTTTTTTAATGGAAAACATTGCCATTATATATTGTATGACTTTCTCACAAAATATAGAATACAAAATCATTTCATTTCTTTAAATGAGATAAGCAACCTCTTTTTGCTGTGCTAACTTTACAGCTGCAGCAAATTTCAAGGCCTGTGATTCTTTCTGTTAGAATATTTTTGCTTTGCATGAAAAAAAATGGATTAATTAGTAGAAGCATGGCATCCCGAGTAATATTTGTCTTTAAACCATTAATTATAAACAAAAAGGTTAAATCTTTGGGTTTCTTCTGAGAGTAGAAGACTGTCAGAGAATACTTGAAAAATATTTTTCTGTAAACATAACAAATTGAAACTCTTTATTAATAAGACAGTTATTATCACTTATCCACATGCCAAGATTCCAGAAACGGTTTCACAAGACTGAATCTTAAAAAAAATGGAGCCAATTTCCATTCTAAAAGGCTATGTACTTTTTAAAGTTTTTCACCACTGTACATTTTCACTAAGTACAAAAATAAGGATGAAAATAGGGCAACAAGGACTTGGACAGTTCTTTTCACGAGTCAGCTATACTAATTACCTTTGAAATTACATGGAATTTGTGCAGCCAAACTTTCATTTGGATGCATATTTTTCTTGATTACTCAGTTTCATTCTTTTGTATCTCGCTGATGGAAGAAAATGTTGCTAAAAAGAATTGTAGGGGTCTGAAAGATACATAACTCAGATGACCAAATGATGTTGGTTGATTGTTCCATTTGCTCCCATATTTTGATTGCTTCCATGGACTATTCCCATCTTTGTCCATACCTCTCTGGTGCTGTTGCATGTCTACTTTGACAATACCATTTGCAAGGTAAATATGACTGACAATAGAAATATAATTGTGTAACATTTGATCCCAGCTAGATAAAAAACTTAAAGTTATAAAGGTATCATTTCAGCATAGCTGTCACGTCTCACTCTGCTGAGGCTCATGCCCCAAGCTGCAAATACCTCTGGGTCAAAATGGATAGGATCACCTGAGCTTTCAAGTGCCATGCAGAAGAAGACAACCTGGATGCTGGAGCGTGGTCGCGCTCTTACAAACTTGACTAACATTTCATCAAGATCTGTACATCCAAGCCCTGTTGAACTCTTGCAAATTTGTCACAAAACCAGACATGCTTAATACTTTAGCATTGCTGAAAGCTTTGCTGAGGCTGTACAGACACAATCTCAGAGTATGTGTACCTTCAGCTGGGGGAAGTGAACTGTGATGCACTGGCCATATATTTGTGTATGTAACACAACACTGCAAATGCTGTGCTGTTGATACCATCCTGGTATAGGGATCTATCTCACAATATGCCCTGCATTTTGGTCTTTGACCACTGATGTTTTGCTGGTTTTTTTGTGAGGAAAGTTGCTGAGACTGTATTTACATCTCCTTTCCATTTGCAGGAGCACGGGATTTGTTCGTATAGCCAGGCAGTAAGTGTGAACTAGGAATTTCAATTTCCTTGTGCATCTTGATTTCAGTAGAACTATTTCTGGTTTATGCTGGTAAGAGTGCCATCAGCATCAAATTTTAGACCTTTACAGTACTCTCCTCAAAATAACTTTTCAGTTAGTAAATGTGGTCAGGCTTTTTAAAGTAAAGTATGTTATCCAGGAAAAAAAATCCCAAAGGGTATTACTCAAAAGTAATTGTTTTTATTTGACAAAAAAAATATGAAATCCAAAGTTAGTTATCCAAGTTGCTAATTTTTGAGCATATTTTATGCTCAAGACTTTGGGAAAAAAAAAGAAGATAGTAGTTGCAGACCAGCTTTGTCCTTGCCTCGGTGCCTAGCTGTCACTGCTGGCTTAAGTGCCAAGATAGAAAGCACAATTTCATTTTTGTGATGAAGCCTATAATATCAGGCAAAAAATCAAATCCGGTTGCTTGCTGTGTAATCCTAAAGGAAAAGCTCTCAAGTTACAACACAGTTTCAGTTAAAGCAGTGTTTCTTATCAGTGGCTCAGCTATCAGCAAAATGCCTGATCTTGCATTAAAGGCATTCTGGAAACAGAATCAAGGTAGTTCAGCTGGTTTCCCTCAAGCTGTGTGAATGAATCCTGTGAGCTGGCATCTGATCTTTCTTGTACCAATGTAGCTCTGGGTAACTTGTCAGGTTTTTGGGAGAGCTAACTTGACTTGACCGTAATCACATGCTGGTGTCCCCAACTGCCCTATTTCAGGAGATCCCTTGTTCAAGTGTCCTGCACTAGTGGTTGTTGATGACTTTCTCTGGGTCCTAATTGTGTTCCTCTTTCTTTTTCTTAGACCTCTTTCTAAAAATGTTACATCCTATCCAATTACACTTCTTTGCACACAACACTAATTGAGGTAGCAGCGTTGATCGCCTGGAGGGTAGGAAGGTTTTGGAGAGTAATTTCGACAGGGTGGATTAATGGGCTGAGACAAACGGTATGAGCTGCAATGAGGCAAGGTGCTGGGTCCTGCAGCTGGGTCACAACAAACCCTGACAGTGCCACAGGCTGGGGGAAGAGTGGCTGGAATGATGCCCAGCTGCCCACAGGCTGGGGGTGCTGGTCAGCAGCTGGCTGAATGTGAATCAGCATGTGCCCAGGTGGCCAAGAAGGCCAATGGCATCCTGGCCTGTATCAAAACCAAAGCTGCCATCAGGACAGGATTTTCCTTCTGTCCTTGGCACTGGTGAGGCCACACCTTGAGCGCTGTGTTCAGTTCTGGACCCTTCACTGCAAGAAAGGCATTGAGCTGCTGGAGTGTGTCCAGAGAAGGGCAATGTAGCTGGTGAAGGGTCTGGAAAGTCAGGAGCAGTATATATCTGTCTTTTAATGTGAGGAGTTCTTTTAGAGATGTGATCTTTGGTACCTAAATCCTGGCATGCTTAATTTTCACAATAGATTTATAGTTGCAGAGCTGATGATACTATGACCTGCAAGTAGCTATTGATGTGAAATCTTGTCTTTTTTCCACTCTCCATCAGATTAAACCCTAGAGTTTTCAGTTTGCAAGCCAAATTTAAAGGCTCCTAGATTACAGAGTCAGAAACAAACTGTTGTCATTTTTGCACTAGAATATATCACTGGAGTACTAATGGTCATTGAAATAATTTGAGCTATTAAAGTTCACACAGAGCATTTTCAGTCATTATGGATGGATGAAAGAACAATAGGCTACATAGATCTTTGGCCTAGGTGTCTGCTAATGTCTTTTTTAGAGACCTTTATAGGTGTCATATTTCACAGGGATGTTTTATGGCACTTTTTTTGTAAGATTTCATATGTATGATTTAAGCAGTGCTAATTGTGACGTTCTTGATTTCCTTTCAGTGACAACCAAGACTGTTTCTTCCCAGTTACTATATCCCATATGGCTTACACCTTCTTAATTATGCACCTTAATGTCATCTGCCGTGTTTCCCAAATGTCATTAATCACCACAAGCAGTAAGTTTACCTTCATGTAAATTGATTAATTTCTAATAACCTACAGCCTGGCCACAGATGATTCAAACCATGAAGCAAAGTTTTTACACTTCTGACTATTGGCTGTTTCTTACAGCATCTGGCTCTTGGATGAGCTACTGTGTTAGCCACCATCTGGGGAATATTGGCACTGTTAACACTTTGACCCTTATTTGAGGGCATAGCTACTCACTGTTCATAACTGAGTGCATGAAGATACGTTCTGTGCCTCTTGCAGGGACAAAACTTGCTCAGCCTTTCCACACAGCTTGACCTGATGCTGTATTTAGCAGGCACGTTTAAGTACAGAAAACAGCAAGCCTGACACTTCATGATTTGGCAACACTTGGTGGAGTCCAACTATTCAATAATCAGGGTCCGAATCTATTAGTCTGCCATATATTTTGGATTTCATCTTCATCTTCTAATTGGTTATCCTATGTTTGTCATTCATTTTCAGTTAATTACTTTATCCATATTAAAGCATGTTCTCAGATTCCTGTAATTAGCAGCACCATATGTTCGCTTCCTGCTATACAACTTTAGGCTGTGTTTGACCATTTTTGGGTCTACATATCTTCATTGTACAATATCACAGCTGCAATCTGTAAGCATTTGTTAGTCCTTTTATGGACTACAGACAGTTCATTAGTCTTGTACCCAGCTGCTGACCCGTCACACTAGTGAGTCACTTCAGCTGTACAGCTACACCTGTTTGATTTTATCCCATGAGCTTCTAATGCCCTGAGTGTCAGTAAAAAAGGAGGACTAGATTTTACAGAGCAAGGTCTACTTTAGTAAGTACTAAAAAAAAAAAAAAAAAAAAAAAAAAAAAAAAAAAAAAAAAGCAAGTATTTAACAGAAAAAAATAAAANAAAAAAGAGAAAAAGCTAGTATTTAACAGTAGAATATTATAATAAAACAGAAAAGAAACAGAGTGCTCATAAAATCAAAGAGAAATTCTGAAGAGGGAAAAAGATTCTCCAGATCTTCCCAGAGGAGCTTTGGGAGTACATTTGTCAATGATTGAAGGTTTCAGATTAATAACAGAGTGCAATGCATATGTCATTTCATGAATGCAAATGGCTTTACATTCTATGATGTCTCAAACTTCACTTCTTCATGCAGCTGCCTTGGCTTTGTGATTTTCTGTTTATTCTACAGTGCTTGATGAGCCATCCCTTAGTCTAATGGCAGGTGAATATTTTCTTGAACAAGTTTTAGGACCATCAATGACCGTGCAGCAGATGGAGAAAGCACTATACCTTTCCACTTGTCTTTGGTTAGCATTAATTAGATACTCTATGTACTTTAGAGGATGCTAAAATGCATGCAGTGGACTGCAGTGCAGTGGGAAGAGAAATGCAAGAGCAACTGTGTCTGAGGATACTCTGATGTGCTGAAGGTTTATGTTCAGTATTTGCTGACAAAGACCTGTGCTGGTTTCAGCTGTGATAGAATTAGGTTTTTGCCTTAGTGCTCTGTTTTGAATTTAGGATGAGAATAATGTTAATAACACACTGATGTTTTAGGTGTTGCTAAGTAGGGCTTGTCCTAACTCAAGGACTTTTCAGTGTCCCATGCTCTGTCAGCATAGAAGCATACAAGAAGCTGAGAGAGTGCATAGTGGGGACAGTTGATTCCAACTGGCTACAGGGATATTCCATGCCTCTGTGGCATGCCCAGTATATAAACTGAGGTGGGTTGGCTGAGAGCCAATGATTGCTGCAGGGGCACAGGCTGGTCATCAGTCAGTGGGTGGTAAGCAGTTGTATTTTGCATTGCTTTTTTCTCTTTGGTTTCATTCCAACCTCAGTCCTTGTCATGGCTTAACCCCAGTCAGCAACCAAGCACCAGGCTTTCTCACTCTCCAACAAGTGGGAGTGAAATGGAAGGTGGAAAGCAAGAAAACTCAGGGGTTGAGACAAAGCAAGTTTAATAGGGAAAGCAAAAGCCACACACATGCACAAAGCAAAACAAGGAATTAATTCACTACTTCCCATGGGCTGGCAGGTGTTCAGCCAGCTCCAGGAAAGCAGGTCTCCATCATGCCTAATGGTGACTTGGAAAGACAAACACCATCACTCCAAATGTCACCTCATTCCTCCTGCTTTCCTCCCCTTCATATGCTGTGCATGATGCCTTATGGTCTGGAATATCCCTTTTGTCAGTTGAGGTCACCTGTTCCGGCTGTGTCCCCTCCCATCTCCTTGTGCACCCCCAGTCTCCTTGATGGTGGGCTGAGGTAAAGAGCAGAATAGTCCTTGACACTGTGCAAACCCTGCTCAGCAATTACAAAAACATCTCTATATTATCTGCACTCTTCACTACAAATCCAAAACACAGCCCCACACCAGTTACTGTCTAGAAAATTAAATATACCCCAGCCAAAACCAAGACAGTTCTTATCCTTGTGATTATTGTTACTATTATAATTAGTGTTACTATTACATTTTTCTTTATTGCAATTGTTAAACTCTTCTTATCTCAAGTATTTTCCTTTTTTTTTTTCTTTTCTCCTCCCCATCCCACCACATGGGGAGGGTGGGAGGTGAGAGAGCAAGCAGCTGCATGGTATTTAGTTGCTGGCTGGGGTTAACCATGACAAGTCCCTAATTCAGAACCTTAACCCACAATGAGAAGTGTCAACAGGTGCCATTCTGTCATGTGTGTGACATGTACTGCAATTTTCAGTTGCTCATAAGTTGTAAGAGTGAATTCTGGCCTAATTATCTCATGTATTTCACCTATAAGGTCCCATTAGACTTTTGAACAATAAATTTTGTCATTAGGAATTTACTGTTGAAAAATTTCTTATTATGTTTTTATTTGAAGATCCTATGCAATAATGAGACAATAGTTATACCTCATCATCAGCTTTAGCTATACTATATTTCATGGTCTGAATTCTTAGAAGATCAGGAGCAGCACTGGAGTTATGAGACTCTTTTCCCTGCTTTTGTGATGTATAGGGAGTCACAAAACATTTTCAGATTATTTTCATGGGACTTGAGACTGGCTGATATGAATTGGACACAGGGATTATATCTGTATCAAGGTTTCATGATCACTGGCTTATATGAGCCAGTTTATTTACTGAGTAGGAAGTTCTGATGTACAAACACTAAAATATTAATCTGAAAGTATTTATTGATCTGTTCCCAAGGTTTATTAAAAAGAAGAATAAATCCATGTAGCAGAGCAATCTGCTTTGTTCTTTTCTAGTTATGGAACCTAATCAGCCAAAGCAATGACTGTCTCAACCTAAACACAGTTATTATATCCCCTTGTACACTTTAGGCAAATATGGTATTTTTTAAAAAATGCTAACAGTATATTCATTCGGAGAACATCAGTTATATGCCAGGAACTAAACTGAAGGGAATTTCATGATAAAATATGTGACAGAAGGCTTCTCAGTGCTGAATTTGATATGATTATGTGGTTCTGTGTTTGCATAATCATGTTTGTAGTATATGAGAAACATATATATTTCCCATATATACAAAAGTCATAGCTGGGGAATTGATTACACCTTAAATTGCATTTCCTACTGCGTTTCAGAAGGCCACAGGTTTAAGTACATTATTCTGCCATGGGCTTGATTTAAGCCAGTGCAAATAGCTTTTGCGATTTTCATTATGCTCTTTGCCCTGAAAAAAGATTTGTCAAGAGAACAGATTCATGTCATGTTAGTTTGTGTCCCTACTAAAAATTGTGATAGGAATGAATGACCAGATTTTAACTACCCAATATGTTATGTGCAGTGTGCCATTTTAACTTCTATCATGGCTTTTCATTGGATAGACATTTTACTGTCACATACCT
Organism: Climacteris rufus; assembly: GCA_013398175.1. NCBI lineage: Eukaryota > Metazoa > Chordata > Aves > Passeriformes > Climacteridae > Climacteris > Climacteris rufus. Next base: position 782,063 of record VZRZ01000655.1, read on the forward strand.
ATCAATTACAGCTTGAATGAAGATTAATGAAGTAGTTATCAAATTAGAAAGAAGCACAGGTTGTGCCATAGAACACAAAAGGGTTGTGCCATAGAACACAAAATTTTAATTCAGAGAATAGGACTGCATTATCTTTTTACATAAAGGAAATTACATGATCAGTCCATTTCACAAAATTAAGCTTGTTTAAAAATGATGCTGAATGACAATTCATACAGGAGATCACTAGCTGATGGCAGACTCCCCCCAAAACTCTTAGCTACTCCTATCTAAATATCTGAGAATGACTGGGATGAGCAAATTGTTCTCCTATTAATATTCAGAATTAACAGGATATAGTCAAGGGAGTAGTCAGAGTGAGAAAGAGTGGCTGAGCAATATGCATAGCTAACTAGTAAGACGAGATAAATTAGACACCTGAATAGCCAAATATATGGTCAAAAGTGCACATGGGACACTTTTGCTGAGGTCTGGCGAAGAAGGAGGGGGACTGTAGTCCACTTATTGGCTAGGCACAAATATGGGGCTTCAAATATCTTTTTCTGAAATATGTGGTTTTTTCTGGAACATTTTGCATTAGTATTTAATATCTGTCCCGATAAATATGTAACCCTACACTAATGCCTTCTGTCCATTTAACAAATGCCTGAAGTGTTGACATTTGCAAAATGGTTCAGCTTTAACTGAAATGATGAAACACACTGTACTTCATGCTATGGTACACATAGTAGAGATGATACTTCTCTGGTTTGTGCCTGTTGTAGCTCCATAAGTCTAGATATGAAGAGACCCTTCAGTGGGAGAGTCCTATGATGTTGTATGGCAGATTCAGATTTAAACTCACATGGAGAGATTGCTGTAACTTATATTGAATGGCTTAAGGGACCTTAAACTCTGATGAGGAAATTAATTTTGAGGGCAGTGATCTAATAGCTTGAGCAATCAGAGAAGGTCATATTTAAGGAATGCGTAATGGCTTTAAAGCTTTAGACAGGAATAAAGAGGGGAAGTAACAAGCTTTGCTGGGCCAACTGCTGAGGAGGAGGTGAATTAGGTTTCCAAATCATACTGACTCATGCCAGTCACTTGTCTTCAACTCAAGCATTTTTTTTTCTGTACCTATGTCATTGAGCTAAATACCTGTAGGGAAGATTGAAGCAGCAAGTTATTCTGTCAAAATAATTCTTATTCAGATATAGCATAAATCAAATGAAATACTCGTATGCATCTAGTTTAAGGTCTTTGCTCACGTGAGTACATTGGGGAGTGTAGTGTGGTTTTGCTTTTCCATATTCTTAATAGTTATGGTGACAAAACTTTAAATATAGAAGCAGTATAAATTAGCAAAGAGCTAATCCTCATGAAGTGCTAATTTAACCTTGTTTTTAGCTTCATGACGTGAGTGTAGGAGAAAATGAGTGCATATAGTGTGTATGTATATATACATAGATATATGTGTAAAATGAATAAATACATGTATACATGGCCCTTACATTCTTGCTGTCAATAGGCCTTTTATATGGAATTTTTCAGGAGCCCACTTACAGAATTGAAGTAAGAATGAACAGCTACACTGGAGTTTCAATGGCCTAGTTATTTAAAAGAGGTATATAAACAATTGCCTGAGCTTCTTGTCCTACCTACATACCTTTCTCCAAAGGATTAAACTCCTTTTCTTCTGCCTCTTTCTCTTCACAGCTGAAACTTACAGGATGTGCTGCCAGTCTCCCTGATTCTATATTACCTGAGATCTGTAGGCAGGGTTTGGCAACTGAGATTTGACAGACAAGCTCTTCAGTCTCATATAGATTCATTATGCATGTGATAGGTTATAATTGCAGTCACCTTACACATTTCTTCTGAAAGGGGTCCTTCCTGTCTGTCACAGTTCTTGCTCCAAAAGCCTCCCAAAAAGCCATCTGTGATGAGGTACCACTAAATGGGTAATGCTCACTTGCAGCTCCAGCCACAAACCCATCTGCTTCTCAGGTAGCAGTCCACATCCTTTAGGATTTTTTAGGTGAGTATGTCACTATTGCCAAATCAGATAGAGAAAAAGTTACTGAAGCAGAGTTATGGTAGTTTTTTTATTTTTTAGAATTACTATGAAAACGTGATGTTTGGGTTCAAATGCAAAGATATGGCCACATCAGTTCCTAATGAGTAGTAATTGCAGGAGTTATGGTAGTTATCATAATCCAAATGGAAATTTTGCACACAGCCATTAGTAAATATCATATTTGAAATAAAACAGAAGATGTGCAATTATTTAGCCTGCAAATGTATTTTTGGATTATCTTTATTATCCAATGTCATTAAGAGATTATGAAAACATCTAAGTGAGCCAAAAAATCCTGATGTATTAAGCATAGGTAGGCATGTAAAGGAAAATTGAACTGTCGCATAATTATTTGAAAAATGTAAATTCAAATAGAAAATTGAATTAATTTTGCAATTTTTAAGCTTCACTGTAGATGTAATGCAAAATATTGCTGAAAATGCATAGGGAAGATTTAATAATTTGGTAAAATATGAAATATATATTTCTGACTGAATCAGTGAATATCTTGCAAAGTGGAAAAGCCCTACCTTAATGGACTTATCTCATATATCCTAATGATTCTCCTAAGGTGTATGTTATATGTAGTTGTGGGATTTACCTTCTTTCCCCCAGTTAATATGTAGTTCATCATCATAAACTGCTTGTTTTTATCACTGATATTAAAAAAAAAAAATTCATGTTGATCTAAACATAGCTGTAGATCAAGATCTACTCACTATAGAATATTTGCTTGGGAAACTGGCATTTGTTTTGATTTTAACACAGTAGATCAAGGTCAAATTTCTATCTAAGATAACACCAGTATGCATGAAGTAGGAGGCTGCTTTCTGTCTGCTTTGGTAACAACCTGCTTTCAGATCCTGGAAGAGGATCTTTGTGAACTGCTGTACTGAAGTCTTCAGTGTGTCAAAGTTGGGGGTGACATATCTCGATATATTGTAGACCTTTTTAAGTTTTGCCAGACCTGGGGAAAGAAGAGGAGAGAAATACCTCAGAATTTATATGGAAATTGCATGCCGGTTCTTGGGATGTTTTGACTTACTCCTTAATATTCTCATTTAACTGGTTTCATTTTGTTTTAAATATGTGATTTTATGTTTATGTTTTTGCTCAGTGTGTAGCCTTTCAATTAATTTTAATGGAAGTTAAATAAGCACAGTCAAAAGAAAATGATAATACCAATCTGGAAGCATCTAATGACAAGCAAGCTCTTAGGAGGCTTTTCAGCATCAAACACGTCTTCACATTAATAAATTGGCTACAAGAAGAAATCCCTTTTCAAGTGAGTCACACTGTCAAACAATTAAATCACAGCATTACATATTAAAGCTGATTCACAATGATGGGAAAACTGCTATCAGTTCATCTAGAAGCTTTGGTAGTACAAAAGGTGCAAGAAAAGGACAAAGGACTATCTCTGTCTATCTCATTTCCTGTTAGCAATCAAGACTGGACTGTTTGAACAGAAGGCCAGATACACCTTTACAGTAGTAAAGCTGAATGATGGGAGTTATTTTACTGTTGACAAAAGAGCAAATATTGTGACTGTTTCAAGATTAAAAAGAAAATCTCTAAAGACGTACTCAATTTGAAGGAAATGACAGACTCATAGTGGTACTTTGAAAAAGTAATGGCCATCTAATGTGATTTTAGTGTGTGAAGTTCAAAGAATGATGAAGGTGAAACAGCCTAAAAAATGTAATGGAAATGAAACTTAAATATTTAAGTTTGACTTTTGAAGGAATAGTTGTAAGTAGAAATTTTTTATTAGTCATAATAACTTTCAATTAAATATTTGTCCTTTATAATGTTTACAACCTTTGCAGACATTTTGTACAACTTTTATAGAAAGATTTCGAAAATCATATTGCACACAGCATGCACAGAGTTGTATCTGTGAATTATCCCTTCTGTAGCTACTTGAGGAAGGGCAAATGTGTCTGGATTCATCAAGAAGGCAGAGTATGGCTTTCTGGTTTTTTTTGCCTGATCCCTAAAGCCCTGGTGCAATTGAGAGTACCTAGAAATATCAGGCAGTATGGAAGCTAAAGAACTGATACTGCAACATAGCAGACCTTTTTTCCCCCTCTTGATGTGTTTTTAATTCCACCGACTCATTCTTCCGGGGAGGGAGAAAGACTTTTGAAATAGAAGCTGGGCAAAATATTTTGCTGAGAGCTCTGTCCTGTTGCACATGGAGAGAGGGGTTGGTTAAGGAAAAGGAAGAAACGCTGCCTCATGCACCATATCGATATGGTATAACTTTTTAATTATTGGAAAATTGTAACATAGTACAGCTGTACTAAAAGCCACTTATTTTTCAAAATTATGAATATTCTTCCTCATTTGCTAATTCTGATGATATTAAAACACTGATATGTAATTATATCCATGTTTTGTCACTGACAGTATTGACCCTAATGATACATTATCCAAGTAAATTACCATGAAGTGCCAGTTCTCTGTGCTAACACTGGGCAGTATTCCCTTTTCAAAAAAGTTTGCACATATTGCATTATTCATAAAATGTATTGTGAAACACAAGTAAACCTGGGTTAAGCTGTTGGCTCAATATAGCATAAATACATAAAAATGTCAAAGTCCTGAAAAATTTGATTTATGTTTTGCACCTCAGGCAAATACCAGCTAAACATATAGTTTTCAAATTTTTGTCTTTTTCTGTAGGGAATATTTTTTTAGTTGCTAAGGAACTACTAGCTGAGAATATATGGCACTGATGAAGATTTAGCTATTTCTTATTAGCTCATAAAAACAATCATGTTATTTTGCTCCTTGTGCTGCAGTGGGAATCTTGAAAATGAGTTAATTTTATTTAAGCAATTATATTGCCAGTTTTATGAAATGTGCGTGTATTTTTGCAAGAAGAAGGTAGAAATCAGAAATAAGGATCACAACTTTTAATATTTATGAATGCCTTGAAACTGGTGTGGGTTTACATTTACAGAAAGATGTTATGGTACTTTTACAAAAAAACGTTGATTTTTAATACTCAGTAAAATCCTTGCTGCAATACATGGGCCAAGTGCATTTGCTGCATTTCTCTTTCTGAAAACAGCTGCACCTTGAGACAGAGCTGTGAGAGGCTCTCCTGGGCCTTCCTTGCGCGCCCAGGGACTCTGTGCTGGGCACTGTGGGCCATGGCCAGTGGTCTTCCTGTGCTCACCCCTGCTGGGGGTGCAGCCCTGAACCCAGGCTCACCTGCCACCGGGTGAGGGGTGGGAGGTAGAAATATGTGAACCTATGAATGTACTAAACAGGTCAATTTTAAATTACTTTTTCTATAATACACCAACTGGGGAATAAATATGGTTAGATAGAAAAGAAGTATTTTTTTTAAAACTGTGTATATAAAATCCTGAAACTCACTGTCCTTGGATAATGGCTTGAAATATAATCCAGAAAACATCATTAAACAAAAGGCAGAGGTACAGTTTTTGACACTGCATGTTTCTGAGTAGTTTTTTGGAGGTAGAGGGAGCGATATTAAGAGAAATAGGATTTCTGCTTGCTTTATCATTTTCCTAAGCAGCTGCAGTTGGCCACTTATACTCACACAACTGCTGTGGTCTGCTCAGTATGTTTTTCCGTTGTGCCTACTGTGAGATGATGCTGAAAAGCTAAACATTTAAACGTTTCCCATGATTTTCTATGGAAAAGACGAACTATAGTGACATTAGTAAAAAGGGAGTACAGGGAAAATGTTATCCCCTTGAATGGAGAAGGGAAGGAGCATTTAGATAATTTCCATATCAGCTCTATTGAGACAGACCCCAAATGACAAATATATAACCTGACAGATAAATAGAAGACAACTGGATTTCAGCAAGCAGGATTCAGGTTATTTATTGGAACAAAACTCTCAACATTTAGAAGAACAAACAAATGGATTAGAGTCCCTGGTGACAATAGGGGATCACCATGCCTGAAGAACTTTCAGAATAGCTTAGATAAACATATATCAGCACTGACACTGGTACAGTGGTTTGTGCGTTAGGGCAAGAAGCTGTGTTGATCAATCAACCTGTAGTCTTTAAAATATGAAAAGCTGGCGAGTGTAATGTTTGTACCATAACAGCAAAACCCATACAAATCCATCCTATTAAACATCAGTAAACTTTTAAAAAAATCAAAATATGAATTGCAGTCAAATTTTAGTGTTTCTTTTTTCCTCCTGCAAATTAAAAAATGCAAAATGTTCCATAGATTTACTTTATTCTCCAAAATGTTTCAGCTGAAAATGTAGTTAGGTGAGCTAAATAATCTCTGAAGTCCTTTACAAGTGTATGGTTCTGTAACCAATATCTCCAGTGTCTGTATAGCTTATGGAGGCACATGGCCGAACCCAGCAGAGGATACAGCCTACCCTGAACCCTTCTGTGACTCATTCTCCTTGAACTATAAAATGAGACAGAAGTAATGATATTCTGAGCTTTGGCATGCAGGTACATATAAGGTTTGCACACAGGGGAACTGTGAAGAATGCTATGGGTTAATCTACAGCTTTTTTTGGTGGATAGTTAAAGGGGTCTGTGCTTTGGGTGCATTAGACAGCTTGAACAGAATAATTATTTTCCAAAGAGAAGAAAATCTATGGGTGTGGTGGCATATGTGGCAAAAGCCACAGCCCCACAGGCTCAAGACTGGTGGGTACAGCCTGAGGTTGCCACCATCTGAGTCATACTCTGTGGTCAGGGTGAGCTTTTTGGTTCACCCCCAGCATCCCTTGCACCTTCGTTTACATGTTTCAGTTCGTTGGCTAGTTGCTACATTACTTCATGTTCTGTATAAGGTTATGTTCTAGAAACTTCGTAGCTGTTCAGTTCTCTATTGGTTACATGCTAATCCCTGTATCCCAATTGGTTACTTTCCCCTGCTTGTATCCCTATAAATCCCCTGCTATCCCTGTGTCCCTGCTCCTGATTGCTGAAGCCTTCAGCTCAGCCGAATCCCTGCGCCCCTCTCCTGGACCTCTGACCCTCTCCTGCCTTCCCTGCTGCCTCTCCCCGGGAAATAAAAGATCTGGAAATCACTCCAAGGCCCTTCTCTTGGGCCTTTGTTCTTGCCTGCACCTGTACCATCGACCCGGGGCTCTCTCTTGCACAGAAGAGCCAGCACTAAAAGAGCTGCCAGAGGACACCCTGTGTTTGAGGAAANGATCGGCCAGAGGACACCCTGTGTTTGAGGAAACTGCAAGCTGCAGCCCCCAGGAAACCACTCCCAAACTAACGCTGAGTGGCCTCAAGTGGGCCCCCCGGAGCCAGCGTTATATGAGCATTACTATTTATGTCGTATTATGAGCATTTTGTTAGTAATTTAAAGCACACATAAAATGCACAGATGTATCAGCGCACTTTGCAGAAGCTGCT
>VZRZ01000656.1:0-13235 GCA_013398175.1 Climacteris rufus
CAGGAGGACAGTTGTCCTGAGGAGAAGCCTTCTTCCCACTAAAGACTGAGACAAAGAAGGCGTTAAGCACTTCTGCCTTCTCCTCATCTGCAGTTACTAAGTTCCCTCTGCATCCAGTAGAGAACAAAGGTTGCCCTTACCCTTCCTTTTGCCATTAATNTCAGTGCACAATAAAAGGTACCTATATTATAGCTAGCCAAGGAAATGTAGAATTAGGAAGCCGATGTAAATTACCAATTAGGAAAGGTGTACAGGTGGTTCCCTTTATCACTCAACTCCAAGGAGAGAAGAAGGTACAGGAATCCGACGTCTTGGAAATCCCAGAGAGAAACCTTTCCACACACTTAGAGAGCATATGGAAGATTCCTCTGAAAAAGGGACGATATATCTGTCTTTTATAGTGAGTAAAATGCTATTTGTCTGTCAGTCATAAATTCCAGCTTATCTCTCGTATCTGAAACACGGATGTTTGTGGCCCTTTCCTATGTGCCCCCTTGGCGCCAGGGGGAATTCGGGTCATCAGGAGAATACACACATTCCTTGATTTATGCATGAACAGATAAGCTCTGTGGTGCCCAGGGGGGTGAAAAGTCCTGGCTCAGATATATCCTCTTTTTGTTGCTAAGTTCCTTTGAAACCTCGTTGCCCATCCAGACTGGACATTTACCTCATCGACTCATCATTTGTCACACAGGGATAGTCTGCTCCTGTGCCCTCAAGATCTCTGTTTTGAAGCACATCCACTTTTCCTGGACTCCCTTGTTTTAAGGGCTCCTTCCCAAGGGACTCTCTGAATAAGTCTCCTAACTAGGCCAAAGTCTGCCCTCCGGAGTCCAAAGTAAAAGTCTTATTGAAGTTCCTCCTCATTTTGCCTAACATTGAGAACTCTATAATTTCATGGTCACTTAAGAGCTGCCCCTCCACCTCTTCTCCCTCTCCTGTCTCTTCTGAAGAGCTTGTAGCCATCCATTGCAGCACTCCAGTCATGCGAGTCATCCCATCATGTTTCCGTGATGGCGACTCCATCATAGCTTTCTTGCTGTACCATGGTTTCCAGCTCCTCTCATTTATTACCCATGCTGTGTGCATTAGTGTACATGCACTTCAAATGGGCTGCTGATTTCACCCCTGAGTCTGGCTTGCCACCTTTGGGCTCAGCTCTGGAGAGCCTGGTAGCATGCTCTTCTCCCTTCAAGCCTAGTTTAAAGCCCTCCCGATCAGTCCTGCCGATTCATGGGCTAAATTCCTTTTGCCTTTACTAGATAGGTGGAACCCATCTGGCTTCAGCAGGCCAGGTACCTTAAAAGTTGCCCCATAATCAAAAACCCCAAAATTCTGCCGATGGCACCAGCCCTCAAGACACTTGCTAATGATGTGGGTTCTACTAATCCTATCGTCATATATCCCTGCCACTAAAGGGACTGAGCAGAACATCATCTGCACTCCAGCCCCGTCAACCACCTGACCCAAAGCCCTGAAGTCCCTTTTAACTGCCCTGGTGCTCTTCTTTTCAATCTCATCACTGCCAACTCAGAGTTATCAGAGGGCTGAATCAGCCCAGGGAGTCTCTGGATAATATCCCATACCCGGGCCCCAGGGAGGCAGCAGACCTCCCTGTGAGATGCATCCAGTCGACATATTGGGCCCTCTGTTCCCCTCAGAAGGGAGTCACATACTACAACTACCCTCCTTTTCTTCTTAACACTAGAAGTGTTGACTGATCTAACAGTCGAAGTGTCATGGGGAGGCTCTTTGGGCAGCCTATTTTCCTCACAGTAGTCTGCCTGAACCTCTGGATCCAGAACCTCGTACCTGTTCTGTAACAGCACCTGGGTAGGTGATGAGGGTGGCAAAGCATTTTTATTACTTCCCTGAGCAGGGCCCATTTCCCCTCTCCTTCATCAACAAGGCCCCCTCGTTCTGCCTGATGGTAGGAGGCATGGGAGTCCTCTGACTCCCAACTGGTTTCTCCAAGGGATGAAAGGGTAAAACTCTGCTGGTGCATTTCCCTTTCATTTCCCCTAAGACTCCTTAGTCTTTTGTCTTCCTCCTTAAGCTCGGACACCAGACACAGGAGATCATTCACCTGTTCGCACTGCACACAGGCGTCTTGTACACCATTGTGAGGGTTTGACTCTGGCTAGGTGCCAGGTGCCCACTAAGCTGCTCTATAGCTCCCTTCCCCAGAGGGACAGGGGAGAGGACAAGATGAATCAGTGGGTTGAGATAAAGCAGTTTTTATTGAAACAATAGAGAAGCAAAAGCAAAGGTCTGTGCACGCATAAGCAAAAGAAGAAAAGTCAATCTCTACTTCCCATAAGCAAGCCATGTTCAGGCACGTCCTGGGAAGCAGGGCCTCGGCACGCGTAGTGGTTCCTCCTCAAGGCAGACATTAACGAATGCCCCCCCTTCCTCCTCTCTCTCTTGGCTTTTATATCTGAGCTGATGTCATATGGGATGGAATATCCCCTTGGTTCCTTCAGGTCAGCTGGCCTGCTTGTTTTCCCTCCCAAGATCTTGCCCACTCCCTGCCCCTTGATGGGGGAGAATGTTAGAGGGACAGTGCTTCTCAGCAGTAGCCAAAACACTGCTGTGTTATCAACTGAAGCACAGCACTGGCAGGGCTGCTGAACTCTACCTCAGTCAGAACCAATACAACCGTCCCCAGGTACTGCTAACAGGCTCAAACACTCCTCACAGGAAGATGTCTGGACAGCCACATCCTTCATGGGGGGTTCTATTTGGGTTCGTACATTTTTATTAGCTCTAGCTTTTAATTGTTTAGAAACCATTGCTAAGAAACCCAAAACCAGCCAATCAGCCAAACAAACCTTAACACAAATAAAACTCTACTAGCGGGACAATGACAGTGTCCTGGTTTAGAAAGGGCAGGTGTCTACCAAGGAAAAAACAGGACTTTTCCTGGAGTAGAGAATATGATCCCTCTCCCTCCAAATTGTTATAATGTTGAAATTACAGGGCTTTCAGGCAAAGATATGGGTAAAGGAATAACAGTTATTTACTAGGACACATATCACGGCTGGAATGCTGGAGACGCAGAAGAAAGAGCCAGAGCCAGCTGTTCAGGTTCAGAGGAAAGGAAGGAAGGGAGGCAAGACCCACCTTCTTTATTCTTAAATACACTTTTAGAAATCACTGTTCATTGGAGGAAATCAGTTCTCCCTCCTTCAACTACAGTGGTCAAGAGCAATGTCCATCAAAGATCTGTGTCCATGGGAAAGGAATGCAATAACAAGATAATTCTGCAATAACATAGCTATGTTTACAGAACAATAGCCTTGAACTAGCTAGTATGGAACTAGCTATTTTTAACAGTAGAAAGTAAGGCAACAGACATATATATATATATATATAAAATGAGATAAACCAACAACAACAACAGCGAACAGAAACCTCTGTTGCCTGTTAAGCAGTTTCCCCTTTGGTCTAGTTCTGGGAACCAGGAGGCACTGTGGGCTGAGGCAGAGTGGCTGCAGTGGCTCCCCTGTGGCTCCATGGGCAGAGCGACTACAGTGACTCCCCCAAGGCTGCAGGCAGTGCTGTAGGCTCAGGAGACTGCAGAGGGTGCTGGCGCCAAGCCCTGGGCACCCCCAGGGAATAATGGTGGCTTCAGGGAGGGAGAGAAAATGGAGGGGACTGATTTCAAATTACCCCTGGCTCTCATGTGTCTTGTGCAGTATCCTGGCGATGCCAGCAGCTGAGGTTCCAGTCAGCAGCCAGGAGGTGCTCCCTCCAGGGAGAGGGAGGAGGTGGGGGCCCGGTTTTTCCCTGAGACACCCACACAGGTGGTGAGGATCTCTCCCCTGGTGAGAGAAGGCGCTGGAAAGTCCCAATCCATGGGCCGCTTCTGCAAGCAATGGCTTACCAGTGGTAAGGGAAAGCAGTGAGCAGATGTTCCACAGCAGCAGCCAGTCCTCTGGGCAGAAAGCAGCTCAGCTCCAAATCTGCATGCTGTCTCTCCTCCAAAAGCCCAGCAAAAGAACCAGCAAAGACTGCTCACACCCAGCTAAGAAACTCCTGGAAACCCCCCTGCTTCGTCAGCCCCACCCAGAGTTGTTAAGGCTTTGACTACATCTTTTGTCTTCTTAAGTACTGGTCATTCCAACTCCTAGACAACTCCCTTTGCTCTCACAGGTTTCTTTATCAGCTAACAGATGGGAAAAAAGTCCCTTATAAGGAAAGAAAAGAAAATAATCTAAACTCACAACAGACACCAACCCTGCCTGCTTGCCCTGCCTGTACAAACTGCCGCACAAACTGCTGTGCCACACCCTAAAAGACATGCCACGCCCTGGTTTGCCTGCTCCTGTTCACCACGCTCTGGGTTGCCGAGCTCCCTAGAGCCTTCTTTTAAACATACCTGTGAAAGCTGTAGGAAACCCGACCCCGCATTGGAGCAGCCACGAGGGCCAACCCTGGAGACCATTGCTGAAAAACCCAAAACCAACCAAATAAACCCCAACACAATAATAAAAACCCCACTATAAGGAGTATGACTGCAACTCTGCCCACTTGCCTGCACGAACTGCCACGCAAACTGCTGTGCCATGCCCTCAAAGACATGCCACGCCCCTGTTTGCCCTCTCCTGTTCACCGTGCTGTGGGTTGCCATGCTCCCTAGAGCCTTCTTTTAAACAGACCTGGGATAGCTGGAGGAAGGTCCTCTCTGTGCCTGAATGGCTAGTGAGAAGAGAGACCTATCCTGCTGGTAGCTATTCTGTTTGTTATGGCTCAATAGCAGGGATGACCCTCTCAGGATGAGTGGGTCTCTGCTGCTGCCTCCCTGGAGGGAGTTATCAGGGCTGAGTCATTGATGTCAAGACAAAGAGGCATTAGTCTGCCCCACAGGGTTGTCTCCCTTTCTTCCTTATCTAATGCCCAGCTGGCAGTCTGGAGGGTGGAGTGTACAATGGACAGCTGGTGCAAACAACATGTTAGCAGTTCATCAAGAACTGATGGAAAGGGCGATGAATACATACTTTGGTTATACTTCTCATTACAACCCAGGACATTATCCACCCTTTATTCTATACCATGTACATCATGCTGGAATTAATATAATTCTTTAGCTAGACAATGATACCTAAATGTATGTCACAGACTGTTCTCACTCAAAAATTAAGTCCCGTCGAGGTACACAACGGGTTTCCCCATCTTTCTGCATTACCCATCACACGTACTCAGGTCCTTGAGCAAAAACAGCCCCATGGATAGTTTGCCTTTGCCTGAGGTGGGACTAACCCAAACAGTCTTTCCTAACATACCTCTTATGTGTACCACAGGGACGTTATCGACATCTGTGGTACACAAGGGTTATGACTGGGCAGGACCAGCTCAAGTGATGGAGCCTCAGGTGTTGACCAACCAGGTGGGCTTTGCTAAATGCAGTGCCCAGTTTTTGAAGGTCCCTCCACCCGGTGCCTTCAAGGTGGTTTTAAGCAGTCCGTTGCACCATTCAACCTTTCTGGCAGCTGGTGCATGATAAGGAATACGGTACACCCATTCAACCCCATGTTCTCTGGCTCAGGTGTCAATAAGGCTGTTTTTGAAATGACTCCCATTGTCTGACTCAGTTCTCTCAGGGACTGAGAGGGACTGCCATGTCTCCACAGGACTTGCTTTTCCAGGTCTAAGACAGTGTTCCAAGCAGTAGTGTGAAGCACAGGGTAGGTCTCCAGCCATCCAGTGGTTGCTTCCACCATGGTCAGCATGTACCACTTCCCTTGGCAGGTTTGGGGAAGGGTGATGTAGTCAATTTGCCAGACTTCTCCATACCAGTATTTCAACCACTGTCCACCATCCCATAGAGGCTTCACCTCTTTGGCCTGCTTGATTGCAGCCCACATCTCACAGTTGTGGATGGTTAAGGTCCAGTTATTAAGGTTATTTAGACATTTGTCTCAGTTTTGAAAGACAGGTGTCTGCTGAGAGAGGTTGAACCCTCCCTTAGGACAGAGAATGTGATTTCCCCTCCCTCCAACTTATTTTAATTTTGAAATCAAGGGCTTTCAGGCAAAGATATGGGAAAAGGAATAACAGTCCTTTACTAGTATCTATAAACAAGCAATAACAATAATAACAACCATAAATAGAACCAGAAACCAATAGCAGATGACTTCCCCATGCGGTGTAATCATGGTCAAAAGACAGCAGGGGGCGCTGTTGAGCTCCCGGCCGGGCAGGGCAGGTGCGATGACTCCCGAGCGGCTGCAGGTGGCGCTGTGGCGCAGGGTCAGGTCAGCCTCAGGCAGCTGGTAATGGCGGACAGGCTGGAGAGCAGCCAGGCAGCTCAGAGCGGCAAAAAANGGAGAAGAAAAACAGGGCACAGTTGGATTTCCTCTGGTTGCAGCCAAAAGCAAAGAGCAGCCTCTCCTTTCCGTGTCCGACCTGAGAGTGTCTGTTCCAACGGCCAGCTCTTCCCTTACCTGCCCCACCCAAGCACACCTTTTGTCTCTCACAAAAGAGTTGATGGCCCTAATCACCCAGCTATTTGTGGCTTAGTAACAGTGATGGAGAAAAATTCCAAGGCATCCCCCAACCTCCCACAACATTCCTCTGCCTGAATTAACCCTGTGCCAGTGTCAATAGTATGGATTTTATTTGATAGTAAAAGATAGAAGAGAGAGAGAAAGTAAGAGAAAGAAGTACAAAAAGAGGTGGAGGGACAGAAAGAGAGTGACAGAGACAGGTTAAAGAAAATATCACCACTCAGTGGATCCCAACAATGTTTCATTGATCCTCTCCAGCTGGTCTTCTTGGTGGTGAAGGTCCCCTGAGAAGCATAGAATCTGATGGATTAATATACATTCAGGCCAAGTAAGAAAATTCAGGCACCTCCCTGGGGAGGGGCAGGTTTGCCATTGTTTCTTGTAGCACGCTCTGGATCTGTTGCATCACTTTACATCACGTGCAGTCCTGTGGTGCAAGGCATCAGGTATGAGTCTGGGGTGCACTTCAGGAGATCTTTGATGGATTATGACACCTCCTCAGCTGCCTCTCACGTGAATGTCCTATGGATGTAGCCCTCTTGGGGTTGGGGGTTCCACAGCTGAGTTTGTTTGTGTAAGGGAGGATGGGTGTTCATTGGCTCTGATCAGAGGGTACGCCACACAACCAATGCTTCCTTCCCTCCACCTCTGTTGGGGGTGTAATCTGTGCAAACCTGCTCTCAGCAAATGGGTCTGTGGGCTGTGGCCTCCTGAGGCTGGCTGGGGACGCCCAAGGCCACGCAGCGTCCACCTGCAGACGTCCCTGGCACAGGACCACAGCTGCAGTAAGCTGGCAAAGTGCTGGCTCCTCTGAAGGGAGCAAGCCCCAAGCACAATGGATAGGCACAGGCGAGAGCAAAGGCTGAGAGAGGGGTCTTCGTGTGGGTTCCAGCTCTTTATTGAAGGTAGAGGGTCCAGGAAAGGCAGGCAGAGGGGTCCAGGGCAGCTGAAGGTTCCAGGGATGAAGACCCGGGACAAGGGGATACATGGGTTTTTATAGGGGGGTGTAACTAGTGGAAACAGCCAATGGTGTAACCGAGAACTATGGAATAACCAATGGTGTACAGAAGAGGGGAGAACTTTCTGGAACATTAACTTATACAGAAAGTAGGGTGGGGAATACATCAACCAATAAATTTACAACATTTAAAACGCAACACAAGGGGAACATGGGAAGTCACCATAACCAAGGGAGAGAGCTTACACCTCGATTTCCTGAGGCTTATCCCACCAGTCCTGAGGCTTGGCTGCAGTGGCTTCTGCCATGCACACTGCCACAGCCTCCCCCACCCTGAACCCAGTCAGAGATGATCAGCACAGCTGCTGAGTTTGGCTTTCTTGTGGATGCATAGTCTTGTTTACTTCTTCTCAGATCTGAGATGCCTGAACAATAGCATCCCCATTATCTAATCTCAGCATTAGATTTGAAACAGTCCAAAGTTCTTCAAGGAGGTTTCTGTGGTTGAAGCTTCTTTATACAGTTTTTTGCTACAATGGGCAAAACCTTTTATCAATGTTTGAGGCATGAACTATTTCAGTCTTTGACACCTGTGAGATACTGTCCATGGTTAGGTCTACTGCTCGGTCACGAGACCATCGGTACATTGCATCTCTTCCCTGATGACTCAAGGCATCATGGGCCCAACAAGGTAGGAATAACTCTCCTTTGTCCTGCCAGTCCAGATCCACCTGCGATACTTTAATCTTGGCAGCTCAATCTACCTGCTCGTTGTTCTGATGCTCTTCATTAGCCCAAATCTTAGGTACATGGGCATCCACATGACAGACCTTCACAGTCAGCTTCTCGACTCAGATAGTGATGTCTTGCCAAATCTCAGTGGCCCAGATGGGTTTTCCTCTACCAGTTGGCCTTTCTCCAATGATTCAGCCATCCTCACAGAGCCTTAGCTACCATCCACGAGTCAGTGTAGAGGTAGACCCTTGGCCGCTTCTCTCATTCAGTGACATCCAAAGCCAGCTGGACGGCTTCAAGCTCTGCAACTTGACTCAATCCACCTTGTCCCTCAGTAGGTTGTGCAACTTGCCTTGTGGGGCTCCATATGGCAGCTTTTCATCTCCAATTTGCCCCTACAATCCGACAGGAACCATCCATGAAGAGGGCATGTCATCTTTCATTCTCTGGTAGCTTGTTATATGGTGGTGCTTCCTTGGTGCATGTGTCACTTCCTCCTCCTCTTCTTCAGAAGATAATCCAAAACTCTCACCTTCGGGCCAGTTTGTTATGATTTCAAGAATCCCAGGGAGATTAGGATTTCCTATCTGGGCTCGCTGTGTGATCAGAGTCATCGACTTGTTCCATGTGGCATTGGTGGCATGATGCATTGAAGGAACCTTTCCTTTGAACATCCAGCCCAGGACTGGTAGTCAGGGTGTCAGAAGCAGCTGCGCTTCGGTGCCAGTTACTTCTGAGGCAGCCTGAACTCCTTCATAAGCCACAAGAATCTCTTTTTCTGTTTGGGTATAGCTGGCCTCAGATCCCTTGCATCCCCTGTCGCTGTTGGGATGGAGAAAAACACAATCACACAGCCATTCCAGGCATAAAGCCAGTTTTTATTCTACAAGGTGTCTTTCATACATTTTCTTGGCTTTCAGGCTACGTGTTCATTGGCTCCTAAATTACTACCTTACACATTATTTGTTACCTACGGCTAGTACACAATCTAAAGCAAAACACATACCTCCTGAGCACAGGTGCACATTCCTGCTTCTGTTATTTTGGTTTCTTGCTTTGCTGATATTAAAAGTTCTCATGGGTACAAACTGAGAGTCAAGGCCAATGTCAGCAAGGCTTTCAAACAAGCTGTCCGTTTCCCACATCCCTGACTCCAGAACCCGAGTGGTCATCCTCGGGTCTCCCCAGGTCTCTTCTGCCAGAGGCCCCAGGAAAGACCATTTTCCCTGGCTGCCGTGTAGAGCATGTTCTTCACATCCTGGCCTGTTCTGACTGGCCCAAGGACTATTGCATGGGCAATCTCCTGCTTAATCTGTTCAAATGCTTCTTGTTGTTCAGGGCCCCACTGGAAATCGTTTCTCTTTCGTGTCACTAGATATAAAGGGATTATGATCGTGCTGAACTCTGGAATATGCATCCTCCAAAAGCCCACAGCTCCTAGAAAAGACTGGTTTTCCTTCTTACTGGTAAGTGGGGACATAACGTGATTTTATTAATTACCTCCATTGGGATCTGGCGACGTCTATCTTGTCACTTGACTCCTAGAAACTGAATTTCTTGAGCAGGTCCCTTGACTTTACTTTGCTTGATGGCAAAATCAGCTTTCAGGAGAATCTGGAAAATCTTCTCTCCTTTCTCGAAGACTTCCCTGCTGTGTTGCCCCATACAATTATATCATTGATGTATTGTAGATATTCTGGAGCCTCGCCCTTTTCCAATGCAGTCTGGATCAGCCCATGGCAGATGTTGGGGCTGTGCTTCCACCCCTGGGGCAAACGGTTCCAGGTGTACTGCACGCCCCTCCGAGTGAAAGCAAACTGGTGCCTGCACTCTGCTACCAAGGAAATAGAGAAAAATGCATTGGCAATATCAATGGTTGCATACCACTTTGCTGCCTTGGACTCCAGGTTGTACTGGAGGTCCAGCATGTCCGGCACAGCAGCACTCAGTGGCAGCATGACTTCATTCAGGCCACGGTAATCCAATGTCAGTCTCCATTCTCTGCTGGACTTACGCACTGGTCATATAGGGCTGTTGAAGGGTGAGCGAGTCTTGCTCACCACCCCTTGGCTCTCCAGTTCTTGAATCATCATATGGATGGGAATCACAGAGTCCCGGTCGGTGCAGTATTGCTGGCAATGGACTGTTGTTGTGGCGATTGGTACCTGTTGGTCTTGAACCTTTCAGCAATCCCACAGCAGAAGGGTCATCTGAGAGCCCGTGCGAGGTGTTCAGTTGTCTGGGATCCTCCATTTCCACAGCTGCTATCCCTAAGGCCCAGGAATATCCCTTTCGGTCTGAAATACCCACTCTTGAGATAGTCTATGCCCAGGATGCACAGGGCTTCTGGGCCAGTCACGATGGGGTGTTTCTGCCAATCCTTTCCGGTGAGACTCACTTCAGCTTCCATGACAGTCAGCTGCTGGGATACTCCTGTCACCCTGGAAATAGAAATGGGTTCTGCCCCCACATACCTTGATGGTATCAACGTGCATTGCATGCCAGTGTCAACCAAAGCCACATATTTCTGTGGGTCAGACATGCCAGGCCATCAGATCCACACAGTCCAATAGATCTGTTGCGGTGGCCCAGCCCACCTTGGGGCTGAGTGACATACAGTGGGTGGAATTCCCTGCCCAGGACTCCAACCCTGATAGCAGATCTGAGGCCAAAGACTGAGTCTAGGGCTGACACCCATTATGTGTCACTCCTGCAGCATCTCCTCCCTCCCTTCCAGAAGCTTCACTGTTCCTTTCTCTTCATTGGTTCAAACCCCTCATGTTTAATAATGTAGCCTATTCTTTATGTATGAAGCGCTGGAAGGTTCTGTTCAGTTCGGTTCTCTATTGGTTGGTTTGTATCTGTTCCTCCCCTGATATGTTATGATTTGTTCCCTGTTACCTCATGTCCTTCCCTTACTGGCTTGCTCCCTTGCTCCCCTCTCTCTCCAACCCCCTTTAAAAAGTGCTGTCTCCCCCCTCAGAGTGCCTTTGACTGACTGTCTCTGCTCCAAGCAGACCCCCTGCCCTTCAGGGTGGGAATAAAGCCGGAATTAAAACTCAGTGTTGGCCGTCTCTCTATCTTTTGCCCTCACCGAGTTGCTAGGCAACAGCCATGCTGCAGCCTGCCTTTCCCGCTTTCTCAGGCAGCCCAACAGGTCTTTGGTAGCCACGCCGCGTGGACACCTGACCTCGTCGCTGGCTGAGACTACCGGGCGGTTAGCGGCCAGAGCGACATAGATCCAATTGTTCCTTTCCTCTGCCTGGCTAGAGGCAGGGCACTTCTAATTCTGGTCATGGTGCACATTCTCTTCCTGCAAATACATCCTTGAAGTTCCTTCAAGAGGATCCATCATCTCATCACTCCTGTATCGCCTGGAGTCCCGGACACAACGGACTGGAGCAGCATTGGCTCTGGTGGCTGTTCCTCTTTTTAATTCTTGTACTTGGGCTGCCAAAGAAGAGGTAGGTTTCCCGTCCCACCTTCTCATATCTTCACCGTGTTCCTTCAGAAAAAAACACAAGTTACCTCTTGGAGTGTATCTCCTTTCGTTGGCTGGGGGGCACCAGCTCCTGATTGCAGAGACCCTCATTGGTGCCGGTGAGGTATGGAAGATGCCGTCCTTGAGTTCTCTCCTCTCTGGTGTCCTTCTTCAATTTTTTCTTCCAGGCTCCGGATGTGCTCAGCCAGTTTTGTCTCCACAGATGAAACGTGGGTGCGTAATGGGGCAGTGACGGTATCCTCATAAATCCTCAGCTTGTTTACCAGTGCTCCTACTTTGTCCTGTCTTCTCTCCATTGCAGTGTCACCAGGTAACGGGAGTACATCTCTGGTCCCAGCCATGCGAATTGTAACCACATCTGTGATGTGCACTGGACACTATCAGGGCTCTTGGGGAACCTCTCATCATCTGCAAAAATAATCTCCAGTATAGCCAGCTCTCTTAAGCAATGAATACCTTGCTCCATGGTGTTCCATTTTCCTTGCTGTATGTGGAGGTCTTCTTTGCAGAAGAATCTGTCCCTTACGCTCGCCAGCAGTCACTGCCAGAGGCTAAGAACTTCCTGGGTTCTCCCGATCTCCTGGTCAATGATGACATCTCGGGACAGGGATCCCAGTTGCCTGGCCTCACTTCCGTCCAGGATGGTGTCATTGACTGTGGTGTCCCAGATGTGGAGCAGCCAGGTCAGGATGGACTCATTGGCCTGGTGGGTGAACTCCCTCTGCAAGTCATGTAGCTCACCCAGAGACAGGGAGCAAGTGACAGTCTCCATCTCTGTCTCTTCTGCTGGGAGCAAAGGTCCAGTTGCCTCCTCATCAGTCACTATGTGGACAGATTTGCTCTTGGCTTTCCTTTTCTGAACAGGGGCAACCGCTACCAGCTTAGGCTGTCCCTCTGGCTCCATGACGGTTTGTGCAGGCCTGGTGCCTGTTGTTTCGGTTCCTTTTTCTTCCTGCTGTGGGTGCTGTACTATACCAAGTACTGTTCTGACTGTCAACATGGTATAGACGGTGCAGGCAGTACATAGGAAACAGAGAAGAACTAACAACAGGATTATTCTATCTTTCACATCCAAGGCGTGTTGCCTAAAAAGGCTAGCCCAAAAACTGAGGCCAGTCAGGAGTAAGGGAATAAAAGCTGGGTATTTATTTGAAAGGCCTTCAAAGGTACATTTAGGGCAGACAAAACCCCCTCCTTGGGGCATCACCCAAAATGGACGACAAGTCACAAGTTCTCCACATCTTTATAGGTTGGGTCCCTTTGCATATCAGCATAAATTCACCAATTAAAGCTTTGCAATTTCCCCCTAGCTCCCTTTGCTCGCCCCCCCCGGCCTTTAGAAGCTTGGGCCTGTCCTTGAAGGGTGAGTCCAGAGAGGCAATGTTACGTCTATAGACAAAGCATACACACCAGGCAATACAGAACCTGAAAAAGATAAGGGTTAAAACCTAAGGCAACAGGAGAACTCAATATTTTCAAAAACAGCTGTGTCAGGCCTGAAAGNCTCAATATTTTCAAAAACAGCTGTGTC